>LBNU01007862.1:269289-346039 GCA_014162995.1 Artemisia annua
ATATATATATATATATATATATATTGTCGCACTCAATGTCATTTCGGTCTAGCGGAAAACATCCCACCTACCTTTAGACGCGTGTCACAATACCAAATTACGTAGTAACTCTTTTTTTCTTTGAGTAGAAAGTGAACTAAGGGCATCCACTATGATGAACCTTTTAAAAGGTTTATAAAATTGTCACATCTTACATTGTCATTAATTCTTAAAATTTTTCATTCTATAAACCTATTCCCACTATGGTTAAAACCTTTAAGATTGTTCCAACATTTAATGCTGTTAAATCAAAAAATGATAATAAACACTTCTTGGACATCTCCAAAATCCTAGACCTTTTCATGCCACCTAGACATAAAATGGTTCCTCATTATGGTGCATAAAATCTTAGACCTCTTCATAAGTTTTTAGACTTATTCTTGAAAAACCATAGTGGATGCTCTAACAAACTAAAAAGTTGCTACTTTTGAAATTTTCTCTTTTTAAAATGAGTTGTTTAGTTAGAGATACTTTTTGCAAACCCATTCTTACATCGTGAAAAAGGTAAATAAATGACTATAAGCTTGGTCGAGGGGTTTTAGGTTGTCGCCCGACGTGAACTTATTTGTTGGGCATGTTAGGCTTAATAGTGATAACTAACAAAAGTACATATATATAGTATATACTAGGTTAGTATACGTACGTATCTTGCTAACGTATTATGTCAAATGCCTGCTAGTTGATTCCAGATAAAAAAGTATATGGACTAACTTGTTTAAATACATCTAACTTTCGTGATAACAGAAAGTTCCATATGTCTCATTCATTTTCCAACTCCAAGATCATAAAGTCCACCCTAAGAAACAAGATTGATTGCTACATAAATATTTCTTCGATGCTCAAATTTTCAAACACATGCAAGCTAACTTGCATGCTATATAGATATTAAAATTAATTCAAAATATAAAACAATGGCGTAACACATGCTTCACATGATATAAATATATATCAACCAATCACTTTTTAACTTATTCATTGTTAACTATATTTCGTTAACTTTATACACTCATGATTCTTCTTAATTTTTAATGGCTTAATTGAGTTGAACCAAATCCATGCATTTACTCATATAGTGTATGTAAAATATTGCATTTGGGTTGGTTGCTACTGAGGAGAAAATCACTAATGAGGCAACTACGAGTGGGACGGTTATTGCTACATCAAACCCGTTTGATGCTCTTGATATGGCCGATACTGATGATAATGGTATTCCTTGTGCAACAAGGGGTTCTCCTAATAATGGGGCTGATTTGGAGATTTCTAAGGGTGGTAATGGAAATACTACTCCTATTGTTGAGAAAATTGGGAAGATTGAAAAGCTGGTTATTGAAATGAAGATTACTCTTGTGGATGATGATGGTAAACCTTTTAAAAAGGTGGGCAATGTGGTACTTTCTGATAGCGATGATGATGAAGTTTTTGATGATCACATTGGGACGTTGTATTCTGGAAGTGGAGGTAAGGAGCAGAGTCTTTATAAGTAATGGAAAGCGGATACGCGTGACGACAACAATTATGATGATAATTTTGGCCTCTCTCCTACACAATTAAAGACTGCTGGAATTCAAGACTTTTGTCTCAATTAGGTTGTTTTTAATTTTTGTATAAAATTTTTCTTATTTTATGCTGGTTGTGACTTAGTACTCTTATTAGTTGTAGCTAGTTATCTTATATGATCTATCATAAATGACTTGTGGTTGTGTCAAGCGTCTTCTTGGAGTAATATATTTTACCGGGTGGAACATCCTTTACCCAAAAAAAATATTGCATTTGAATTAAGACAAATTTCGATTGATAAAAATGATTGAAAAGATAGAAAAGAAAATAATAATGAGGTTCTATATAATTATGAGAAATGTTTGGAAGACGTACAAATATGTTTAACTTTTATGGCTAAAATTATGTGTTATCATTTTATTTGTTGCTGAAAATATATTTATTCACAAACTAATAAACTACTGATTCTATAGCCATAAAACCCTCGTCTTCTCTCCAAAGCCAGGCGACTTTGGCGAGTTTCATCTCAAATCGATCGAACTTTCTCATTCTATCTCTTTTCTCGTCTATAGCCATAAAACCCTCGACTTCTCTCTAAAACCCTCGACGTTTTCTTGGCAATTAATCCTTGGGTTAGTTGTAGCTGGGTTGGTTTTTAGAAGAGGGTTAGGATTTTGTTTTTCGTCTAGGGTTTTGAGATTAAGGTTTACTAAGATTTCGTGGATCGTGAGTACTCACTACAAAAAACTAGTTGAATTCTCCACATTTTAAAGGTCAAATGGCCACATTTAAAAATGTGTAAAATTATTGAGTCCACACTTTCTCAAGTGTGGTAATAATGAGTGTGACAAATTTTTCTACACTTATAAGTGTGGGGATATTGTCCAAATTTCTATGGTTAAAAGTGTGGAAATATTTTTTGAATGTCCACATCTAAAAGTGTGGCAAAATTACAAAAAATGTATATAATAAAAAGTGTGGAAATATTTGCTACACGTATAAGTGTAGCTTTATTATAATTGTTCACACTTATATATGTGGATTATTTTTTTAAATATTTGTGACACCTATAAATGTAGCAAAATTAATATTCATATAAAAAAAATCCACGGTTTAACATACCGTGGCAAAATAAGTGTGGAGAGTATCACTATTTTTTGTAGTGATTACTCATTATTATTCAAGTTTAGTTATTGTGCTGATGGTCTAGATCCTTCGTTGTTTGGAAAAAAAGCATTTATTTTTTGTTTGCTTCCTGATTGTTTAGGGTTGTGGTATTTGTGGGTATTTGAATTTGCTCGATTTAGGGTTTACAACCTTGATTCGTTTTTGCTGGTGGATTGTGTAAAGCGTGTGGCTTGTGGGTTGGTTCAAGGCTGTCATTGTTCGGATTGTTAGTATATCAGCGGTAACGAGGTTTCGTATGGTTTAACATGAAAAGTGGGTTCTTGGACTCGGGAGGGAGAGGGGGTGGAAGAAAAAAAGACAAGACAAAGGAGACTAATGTCTCAAATTTTGGTGCTAGTTCGACTGCTTCAAATGTTAGGAAAAGAAGATAGATTAGGATCGTTCCCTAGCTTGTCAAAGGATTTTGGTAGTCCTTTTCCTACTTCGTTAGCTGCAAAGATTCGTGATTTAGATAGTCAAATGCTTGAAGGAAAGATCGTGTTAGTGAGAGATAATGGAAAACCATTAAAACCTACTAACGAAGCTTCGAACATTGCGTGTATTGATGTGGTGAAGGAGGAAAGTATTTTGGCTGATGATGTTGGTGGTACTTCAAATGTTGCTAACAAAGTAATACAGGGATGATTCTGGGCAAAAAAAACTAATGGTAACACTTTGAGTTCATTTGCTGATGTGCTTAATGTTGACAGAAACAAAACTCAAGTTAACTTTAGTGTTCTTACTACGTATGCTTCTAGTGATTGCGAAGTAGTGATACCTAGATCATCTGTGGAGGAGGTAAGTGGTAGATTAGCTAATTCATTATACGGTTATTTCATTGGTAAATGTATGGCTTTTCCAATTATGCAGAATTATGTTTTTAACGTTTGGGAAAATACAACATAAAAAAGATTATGATGAACGCCAATGGTTTTTTCTTTTTTCAAATACAGTTCAAAAAAAGGGGTTGATGATGTACTTGAGAATGGTCTTTGGATGATTCGTTCCATACCGGTAATTCTTAAAACGTTAACTACTTTTACTAGTTTGAAAAAGGCGATTCTAAACCCAAACAACCCTTAATCGTTTTTTTTCTTATTGCACCATCAAATCCATCAAATCCATCTGTCGATTTCTTGGATCGTTGTTTAGGGTATCGCTAGTGTTTGGTTCTTTTATTGTCGATCGCTATCCATTACTTCTAATATATTACTGATCGATCTTTATCATGGTGGGAGGTTAGTGATTTGGTTCGTATTGCTAAAAACCCTAATCGCTAAGATTAGGGTTTTCTTCTTTTTTCTTGGTATTGCATGCATACTGCTAGTTTGTTTAGTTTTGCTTTGTATACGTGGTGGTGAGAGATGGAAAGGGGTTTTTTGAGTCCTAAGCCTGGTAAGAAGGATGTTAGAGTAGATGTTGATGATTTGGCTGATAACGTGAACAAGGGTAATGATAAGGTTGGTTTGGAGGATTTGGAGCAAATTGATTCGTCCTCTAATGTTAACGAATTGGGGTCTCAAGCACCTCGTGAAGCTAACATGGAGCAACTAACAAACCAAGTGAAGCCGGTTTCACATGGTAATGGTGTTAATGAGTCGCATGGAGCTGCTAACGTTATTAAGGACAATGATAAGGATGTGTTGGATGACGTGGAGCAACTTCACCCTAATGTGGAACAATTGTTAGCTAATGCGCATAAGAATTTTGATGAAGCCATGAACAACATTCAACGTGAGATTGTTGCTAATGAAGTTAATATAACAAGTACTCCTCCTTCTCCCAAGGTTGGTACTGTTAGTGGTACTGGAGTGAAGTCGGTTACTTGCGCGGGTGCTACTTCTAATGAACCTCAGAAAAACGCGTCTAATTTTCGGAGGTTGGAATGTAGCAAAAAGAAGGATGATGTTGACCTTTTAGTTCTAATGAAAGTAGTGGAAGAGGTGAACACGAGGTTTGAGAACACTCTCTACGGTTACTTCCTTGGTCAACGCCTTGCGTTTCCTGTTGTTGATTACTATGTACGCAATGCATGGGCCAAGTTTGGTGTGCAAAAGGTAATGATGAATGCAAAGGGATTCTTCTTCTTTAAGTTCACTTCGAAGAAAGGTGTTGATGATGTGCTTGAAAACGGTCCTTGGTTGATCAGAAATGTTCCTATTATTCTTAAACCATGGACGTTAAACACAAATCTACTAAAAGAGGATTTGACTAACATCCCGGTGTGGGTCAAGTTCCATGATGTCCCCCTTGCTATGTTTTCTGATGATGGCCTCAGTCTTCTAGCCACACTGATTGGCACGCCCAAAAGGTTAGATGCCTTTACAAGCCAAATGTGCAAGGAATCGTGGGGCCGTAGTAGTTTTGCTAGATGCATAATAGAAGTGAAGTCAGATGAGGTGCTTCGGGACAGCCTCACTGTAGAGATACCATTACTTGATGGTTCGGGTTCGACTATTGAGAAGATTCGGGTTGAGTACGAATGGAAACCACCTCGGTGTGAAAACTGTAAGATCTTTGGTCATACTCTGAGTGATTGTCCTAAAGTCGTTACACCTCCAGTTCAATCTACTAAGTCTGTTAATGATGGTTTCATGACTGTCAATAATAGAAAGAAAGGTAAGCAAGGTGGTTCTACAACTCAGGGTAATAGAGGGTTTACTAAACCAGTTGTGGGTAAGCAGTTTCAGTATCAACCCAAGAAGACTCCAACTGAGCCTAAGAAGGTGGATGGCACTAAGAAGAGGTCTTCTGATGTGCCTAGTACGAGTGGAACGAAGATTTCTACATCTAATCAGTTTGCTGCCCTTAATATTGATGATGCGGATGCTTTTGGTACTCCGTCTAATGATAACAACAAGGATGTGGATGTTGGTAGTTCCATGGAAGTTAATGCGGAGGAGTCTAGTAAGACAGCTAGTACAATAGAAGTTAATAAGGATGAGTCTAATAAGACAGGTAATACAATGGAAGTTAATGAGGAAGAGTCTAGTAAGGGTTCTACACCTATTGTTGAGAAAATTGGTAAGCTTGAAAAGCTACTTATTGATGGTGTAGCAACTCTTGTGGATGATGATGGTCATCCTATCCCGTCGACCTCTGCCACTAATTAGAGGGTTAACCCATTTTCAAAGGTGGGCGAAATTGTGGTGTCTGATTATGAAGACGAGTTGGTTGCCAACCCATTTGATGAGTCTGCTAATCTTTTCGGTGGGGGGCAAGAGTTTGAACAAGATTATGATGACTACGATGATTATGCGAACCAGGTGTATGATCTTCCTGGTAATTTGGATGCTTTTAATGCCATGTATGGTACCAAGCTTCAAGGCCTTAGGAAGTAATTTGTTTCGTTGTTCTTATGTTATCATTTGAGTTGAGGTTTGATTTCTAGTTTTAGAAATTAGGAAGTATCTTGTTATGTAAGCTTTTAGCCTATGTAACGGGCTGAGATGTGGGACTTCACCCATATCCATTGTACTTAAAAGTTTTTTGGCTAATGTATTTACCAGAGTGCAGGATTACTCCCCTTTACCCAAAAAAAGAAAAATGAATAGTTAACTTATGTTTTGGTTTGGGTTAAACTTCATGATGTTCCAATGGCGGCATTCACTACTGATGAACTTAGTGCTATAGGAACTAAGATTGGTAAACAATTAATCTTTGATTCATTTACTAGTACGATGTGGAACGAATCATGGAGACGAAATAACTTTGCACGTACTATGCTTGAAGTGAGTGTTGAAACACTCTGAAGGTTATTGTTATCCTGAATTTAGATGATGAGGGATACATTTATGAAAAGAATACTATTAAATATGCTTGGACTCCTCCATGAGGTGCCAATTGTAGGATTTTTGGACATAACTCTTTTCCTACTACTAAGAATCGTGGTGAGGCGCAATCTGATAGTACGAAGAGGAATCGAAGTAATGCTGGAATTTGTGGAAAGAAACTAGCTGGGGGCTTTAATATGGGTTCTAAATTCCAGTTTAAGTCAACTAAGCATGGTAAACCTGTTTCTAAAAAGAATGGTGCTAGTACAAGTGGTGCGAAGAAGAATTCTGAAACAACTAGAAAGAGGCATGTAATTCGAACCCTTTTGATGCACTTAGGTCGGTAGAAAATGATGATGTGTTTAGTGCAAATGTGGGTAATTGGGCTGAAATTATTGTGGACGATTGGCAAAAGGCTGATGTGAAGCCTGTTCAGATCTTGACAAGCATACCTAATGATGCTACATTTATGAATGAGGTACAATTGGCAAATGAGCAGCCAACTCCTACCTTGTCCAATGTAGTTCGTTCGAATATAGGAAAGAATAAGGTAAGTGATGTGGCTGATGAGGATAATAATGGTGAAGTGGAGGAGGTATCTGACGAAACTGCAGGTTTCATGGCATCCAAGAGCGGAGGTGGAATTGAGTGGAAGAGCCTATATGAGCGTTAGAAAGATGATTATGATGATAACTCACATGATGATGATGAGTGCGAAGATTTAATTGAAGAGCAATTAGTTTTCTGCGACGCTTATGATATAAGGCATCGCGGTCATACTAAACGTTAGTAGTTTTTATAAGTTTGGTTTGTCATTTTTACTATAGGTTCTTTTTGAAGCACAAATGGTGCGTTTGTTTTCCCGCCATGTAACGGGCCGAGATGTGTGATTCACTCACGTTCTATGTACTTAAATATTTTTTGAAGTAATAAATTTATCGGGTGTAAAAACTTTTTACGCAAAAATAAAGTACTGCTACATTTTAGACATAAAGTTAAATATATTTATAGGTTTTTAAATCATTTTTCTTATAGTTATATGCACATCAAATGGACCTTACACACAAAAAGCTTAGCTTTTGCAATGTGTATAGAATAAATTTTATTTGTGTGTGTATACATAGCGTAACAATCATTTCCTCCAAATGCAAGTTACCCTCTTAGGTTCTTTCAACAATGAATCTCTTACATTTTCATTCGACTTGTCAAACCTGTTTTATAATCATTACACTGAGTTTAATAGCTTTTGGAAATTGTTAATCATCACGAAGGAACAGTACTCTCCTGCTTTTCTAGTATTTTGTTTAAGGGACGTGTTATCTGTTTTAATAATAGATTATAAGATAATTAATTTGTTAATCAAGCTAGCAATCATGCATGCTATTTTAAAACTGGAATCTTAAACTGCAAAACTCAGCGATTTGGCTATTCTTAGCCATTGGCACGTGAAGTCCTTGAAACTCATATCATTTTAGAGAAATTTTTAAATAAAGTTTTGTTGTTATTGTTGATTATTAACGTGTTTAGTATGTTATTGGCCGATTTAGATGACGGGTAAAAAAATAACATACAAATTAAATAATCCAACGTAAGGGTGAACATTTGCAAAGAAATATTATGTGGACTTGTGGAGACATACAATGAAACAAAAGATGAGAAGAAAAGAAAACCAGAGACGAAGCAGAGACAACCATACTTGTACCTTCAACTGAAATATGGCCCAACATATATATAGTACGAGTACTATATTTAACTTGACTAACAAAACAAAATGGACTAAAAGTCTAACACGTTTGGCAAATACCTTAGATTTCAGACAACAATGCAACTGGCAGACAATATGCTCTTCAAAAAGCTATTTCCTTTAATTTACAGTTGAATTGTTTATAAGTCAATACTCCGTAATAAAGGTCTACATTAGCAATCTTTGTAAACATTAGTGGAATGGTCAAGGACATGAAACGTAAAACAAAAGTTGTAAGTTCAAACCCGGTACATGTGTCCTTTAATCATGGTGTTCAAACCCTAAACCCTATCCTATCCTTGTGTCCTTCAGTCATGGTATTATGTCATTTACATCTCACATATAATTTGGCCGTGTGACTGGTCATGAAAGCCGTCAGACAATTGATTACTTAATTTTTTCTCTTTTTTTTTACATTAGGAATATTCATCCTCCTTAATTAAAAGCTTTTTAAATATTCTTGAGGTTTCATTATTGTGTTTCCACTAGAGCCAAAAAGTTATTGAATAAATCTTTGAACAAAAAATTTATACCATCACCATCGTGACTGTTTCATCTTTTTGAATTGATTGACACATTTTTATTTTTTATTTGCACATTACAGTGTAGTAATATTAGTGGCTGAAGCTCACTAACAACATGCTCGAATCAAGCCCATCTACTCAATCTTCGTGAATCAGCCCATGACGAGAACAATGTAAACCCAGGTCGAGCTAGACCTAGTAGCATCTCTCAAACCGCATAGTAAATGCGCATGAGACAACTGTCTCCAACTATCACTGACGATTAAGTTGTACAAATCTGAGATAGAACAGCAGGAGACACATGACCAACATTATAGGAAGCAAAACACTCTCCTGTACGAGCCGAGGAGGAGATGCCACATGTCCTCCTTGTCTGCTCTCCAGATGATCAACACATGGCTCCTTCGCAGCCGTTGATCATCCCTCAAAGGTTTATCTCTAAACCATACTCGCCTGTAGAAGGCCTCACGCACAACTCACAAGTTTTCACACACTTGGGCAAATACTGCCTCACACGCAGTCTCAAATGGTCTTTGTTTAAGTGTTACTCGAACTTCTTGATCTCAATCATTTTCATCGGATCCTTGCAGCACATTCAAATGTACAACATGGTGAAGCAGCTTATAATAAATATACAATTACTTATTACGCAGATTGATGTGTACAAATAAAAAATAATAGTGTGCAAATCACTAGATGTATTTGACAACAATTGAAGTTAAAGTACGCTTATATATCAATAAGTTTTTACATATATTTCATAACCTAGCTAGTCAAACACTCTAACTCCCTCAAATCTCAATAATGATTTATTACAAAGTCAAGATATGGCAGTACGTTCAAACAAATAAGCGCCATATTTTTATTTTTTTCTGAACTCAAAAAGAAATTGTGGAAGTATCGTGTAGATCGGCGAGGACACCATGACTTCGAGTGTTTTTTTGGCATCAGCCATTGTCCACCTCACAAGGATTAGTTTCGAGCAACTCTCCTTGCCTAGTGGGGCACCAACTGGAGTGAGCCGAGACTCTCGGACTCTTGAGCTCTTATCCATAAAGTCTCTTCAGCGAGCTAATAGGATTCGAACCCGAGTCTATTAACTCAAGAATGAAAGCCCCACCCACTACACCAACGCCCAGTGGTAAGATTATGGAAGTATCAAAATATGTATATCTTCTGGCTCATGAATAAGAAATACACTAGATTGTGGCAGACGTATTAATAAGGGAGAATTGCATATACTAGCGTCCATAAAATGTACTTACATATTATTGATATACTAGCTTCACGATCCGCCAGAATACACGGGTTGGCTTCATAGTGATCATTTTTGAATATCGACCATGTATGTCGGGAAGATTCAAGCTTTAAAATTATATATGCAAAGTTGTTAAAAACCATGCCATTACGAATATGTTCATTTAGCCATTTTGGATTTTTACAATAATGTCCAGATTTACCACAAAGGATAGAAATCCATATGCATTGATTTATTAAACGTCAATGAAAACTCATAATAATAATAGAGTTTATTCTTCTACAAACCTTATAATTGAGAATCCAAAATATAATTATATTAAAAGATTGGATCGGGTTGTTTATTCTTCTACTTCAGTCTACGTACACCTTATGTTAAACTTATATAAGGATACGAGACTTATATGGATACGAACCAAGTTCTACTACCACACCTTCTGTCTTTTTTATATTATTCAATTGTTCATATTCTTCTATATATATTTGTATTTAGCTATTTTTTCATGAGAAGTGACCGATCTCTATGATCTTCTAGAAATAATCGTTATGATAGTTGAGATGTAATTTTCAATTTAATTTCATCCCTGAGCTGAAAGTTCTTAGCTCATTAATCGTTGTATATTTTTAAAAATAAAAGTGACAAGTTTCATATTATTTTTTCTAAGCAGAAAACATATAGCACCACACTAAAAATGTTGTAAGGATGTACTATAACTCGTTACAGGAAAATTATATTGAAATATACCATTTTCTGCCGAATGTTTAAGGGTTTTTGCATATATATCCTTCCGAAAATGCATAATTGCATATATATCATTTGTATAAGTTTTTGATGTACATAGTACAATGATTTTTATGCATGCATAATTGCATATATATCCAAAGCATACATAAAAATCATTGTACTATGTACATCAAAAACTTATACAAATGATATATATGCAATTATTCACTTTAGGAAGGATATATATGCAATTCTGTTTTAATTATTATGAGGCACTACAATTATCAGACTTATCTAAGTGAAAAGTTGATTTCCAGAGAATTACGTATTGTTGTTGTTCTTCTTCGTTAAACAAGTGTAATTAAAATTCGCATTAATAACACGTATCATAAATTATGAACTTCACACACTTCATGGGACGTGAAGCTAATTACAATGCAATAAGATGAAAACGACGGAGTACTTTAAAAATAAAGTAAAGGATTAATTGTCGAGTTGTCATTAACAATTAAGGAGTAATCGGTTTAAGTTTTATAAAGAAGTACAATATTCTTTATTGGTAGTGTCTTTGTCTTCTAGTTACAAATTTAACTAAAAGTTAAGAAGTACAATCTTTATTGGTAGTGTCTTTATCTTCTAGTTGCAATTTCGAATCTTCCATTTGAAAATTATAGATCGATGATTTTCGTCTCACACGCTACCTTTTTTTAATACATGTGTGGGACAAAGTTTCTTTCTTATATCAGTTCATCACTTAATTTGTCTATTAAGGTATATACTAATCTCAGCAAAAAGAACTCCGTACTCCTATATTACAAAAAATTTAATTGTTATACTAGCGTCAAATTTTGATTACAAATTACACCGGATGCGTATCAATAAGCTTTTGCAGTTACAAATAACACGCGCGATTCAGAATATATGCGGGTGAAAACCAAGAATTTAGGAGTATACAAATAAGGAAATGAAGATTAAACGTCTAGTTGACTATTAAAGAAAGTTTTTTGTAAAATTAAGTGATTAGTTCAATCACAACTCTCAACTAAAAGTTACTAAACAAAGTTTCATTGCATCGTCTAGCGCTATGTCATTGAGAAAAGGTCATTCTACACCGAAATAGATGTACATGGTCGGAATTTTCTCGCCGAAACTAAACCTTTCTGTTGAAAGTGGTTAAAAAATGAGAAGTTGATATCTTCGGGGAGCATAATGGATTAGTAAATATATTTCTTGAACTAGAGAACTTGTCTACTTAAACATGACTCCTGTTGCAACTTTGAGATGCAAATGTCGTATATTTTTAATGTGATAAAAGAGCCAAGAAACTCATATATCATGAACTTTTGGCAAATGTAAAAAGTAAAAACAGCAAAAAAAATGGTTATGCGGTGAACGTGGATCGAACACGTGACCTTCAGATCTTCAGTCTGACGCTCTCCCAACTGAGCTATCCCCGCACTTGTGTTTTTATTATCTACAAGTGTATTTATTTAATCTTTTGGAAAGTATTGCTTTCTTTGTGAATTGGGAGTATATATATGTTTGTTTTGGTTATATTTGTAGGATTTAACTTAAATATCTAATCGTATTTCATGTCATTAATATGATCCATTAACAGATAGGTGGTACAGGGTGTAAAAAATTTGCCGTTAAAAAAAATCTCGGCATATATCCTATAACACTACTATAACGTAAAAATACTTCTCAATAAAATTCTTATAACACATCACTAAAAATACATCAATTACTCACAAAAAAAATAAAAGAAAGAAAAATACGGGTAACAATATGCCAATCTAACCACGTTCGTCCCTATAACACCAACACATGCCATAAGTACATTGCACCCATCACTCTAAGAACTAGAACATACATGCAAATAAAACATCATTTTAGTAATGTTCACAATCATTTTAGTGGGACTGTCACGATCATTTTTTGTGTCACACGACATTACGCACACCAAAAGGTTTGTAGCTCAAGGATATCATTACGCATACCTAAGGTTTGTAGCTTAACGATATCTCATGTTGTGTAAAAATACTTTCCAATTAAATAGTTTTGTTTTCAAGTGTTGTTTCGATATGTGAGATAAGATTGTAATGTATATATTGTGAAATAGTTTATTACCCTTAAAAAAAAAATGCATACTATATTACACGCAAAATCGTCCTTAATCTTCAACATCAGCTCACCTAGATGTTACAAAAACAAAATACCTGTCACTTCAATCTCTCTCTAGCAAGGTACTCCATATAATGTAAACAGCATATATCAATGTTGAACCGGTTCACTTATTTCTTAATTACATAAAAAGGCTCGTTTTCGTATGTTTTCTTATGCTACATATATCCTTGACAGAAAAGACAGTCAACTGCAGGCGTAGGCCCATAGCATACCCGAATGACAGGTTAATAAACACGTTGAAGGCTTAGATAATCATGACCGAACTTTGTCCAGGCGAGCTCTTATTTCTTCCAAATCATCATCATCAACATCCTCCTCCTACAAATTTTCATAAACGTTTGGTCTCTTGAAAGAAAAATGTACATATTAAAAAATAGATAGTAGTAACGTGTATACCTCTGCTTGAGCCGGTTGTTTTAGCCGCTCCTTCCTGGCTGCTTCAGGAAGCTGGGATGCAGTTTCACCGGCTATTGCAGTTAAGACCTTATCAACCTCATCTTCAATCTCATCTTCTATGTCGTCTGAATCCAATGCAGAGTCAACAGCATCGTTCACCATCTCTTCAATAATTCCTGCCTAAAAGTTGAGTTGAGTCAGTCTCACAGAATATCTACTAAAATGTTTGAAAAAAATAGGTGAAGTACCTTGGTCATTTCTTTGTTGAATTCTTGCATTGTGACAGCCATTTGTGGAGCTTTCATTAAGTTGTTAACGATTTTCATAACTTCAGCACTCTTTGACATATGCCCCACCGTACGAGCAACAGCTGCAACAGATGGTAACGCCAAACAAATAAAAAGTTAGTGTCTTGAGTCACTAAAAAGTAACATTGTTTTTAGAGTTATATAATAAAGCGAAAAGATAGGGAATCATAAAGTGTAAGAAGAAACATACCAACACTTTCTCCTAAATGCATTGATATGGAATTTAGTTGAGCTTTATTTTCGTAGAGACGGTTGACAGTTCTTCTAGAAGTCACAATTTCTTTAGCAAGTGACTGAAATTCATTTTAAATGGAAAATAAGTGAATTAAGAAGGAAGAATACAATATTATCAGCCATGTGAAATATAAGCACCAACTGGATCATCAGCTAATGCAAGTACTAAACCTCTCATGATATAGATATGTCGTCAAGGATTGTAAATAAATCGTGCCGCAGACCTAAGTACTAAATACTGCATTCTGATAAAGCTAATCGGCACTTCTGAGCGTGTTTTGGGTAAAGGGTTTTTTACCCTGGTAAAAATACACTTCTGAGCGTTTGGACTAGGACAAACATGTTTCCAAGAAGATGTTTTGCATCATCCTTTCAAAATTGTTTTTCGTTAACCTATTTCACAAAAGCACTTTTACCTCTATGATCAGAATCTGCCTAAAACTAGAAAACAGATTATCATATTATTCTGATTTGATACAGCGTAAGCAAATCCAACAAATAATCTTTTGCATTGCATTTTTATAACCTAATAATTTTCTTTTCTGGTTAAGATTCAAGTCGTTATTGCCTGAATCACATATTCACATAGTTGATATCAATGGGATGGCACAACCTATTTAAATTTACACACATTTGGAATAACAAATAAGTGGTTCCGAATAGTAACTCCCAAACTGATTAATCAAAACAGCTTATTAAAATATGCATCGCAAAACAGAAAACACCTTGAAAACTAGTTATCTACTGTCTCTAGATCAGCAATTTTACATTTACATATATTTCATTCACGTTTTAGCTCTTGGAACTAACTTTATAAACGAAATGATAAGCAACTTATCACCAAGCAAAAAGGGTAAATGGCACTACAGGAAGCTATCTTATACCACACTTTGACCAATTACAAATGTTATTGAACTAATATAAACGCAATCCATGTCAAATATAAGCACCAACGAGACAACAGTAGTATCAGCATATTGCGTTTTGATAGCCTTAGCAGATCCAATCTCTTGAATTGAATTCTGATACAGCTATAAGCCTATAAGGTAATTAAGGACTTTTGTAACAAAATCTAAGTCGATTAACTAGACAAACCCTAACATTTAAAATGAATCATTGAGGGCTCACAACTTCTAAATTTAACAATAATAGTTGATGAGACTTACAACAGTGACCCTGTATTACGAGGCAGAATTATTTGATAAGCATAAAACTTCACAAACATGTTATAAGTACAGTAGAATTAAACCTAAAGAGTGCTTTGAGATTTCTTATTAAATTCCTTTTGAAATGACCTATATAGATAAACAGATTCTGAGTAAGCATTCCCAATCTGATCATTCAAAACCACTGATTTCCGAATCACATTTTCAGACAGCCAGTTTGGATAAGCTATTCAAAACCAACTTCAGAATTGCTTATCCATTCTATCCACTCTATTCAAAACCAACTGACTGGATCGTCAACTTATGCAAGTAAGAAGTGAGTAAAAATATCGAAACATCATGCAGGTCTGTAAGTAAACCGTGACGCAGACATAGGAACTAAATCTTGCATTTTAAAACAACAACAACAACATACCCAATCCCGCCGGAGCGGGATATAGGGGAGATGGAATGTAGACAGATCCTACCCCTACCCAAGTTAAAACCCGAAAGTAGGGAGACTGTTCAGGAAGACCTCCGGCAAGTGTATGTGTGCAGGTGGGTGTGCTAAGATATATGTGCATGTGTGCTGGAGGTGCATTTTGATAAAGCTAAATATATTTTTTATGTGTTTGGACGAAGACAAACAAGTTTTCAAAAAGCTGTTTCATATCATCTTACTTAAGATGTTTTCAGTAACCTATTTTACATGAGCACCTTTCACCTATGTATCCAAAATCTGCCAAAAACTAGAAAACAGCTTGTCATCTTATTGTGTTCTGATACAGGTCTAAGCTAATGAGCACTTTTTTCACAAAGCCTAATTGTTTATAAAAGATTAAAAGAAACCCTTAACAACTCCAAAGATTTGCAAACTCAATTACTAGGGACTCGGTATTTAACATGTTTACCTTTGGAAACGAGTATTTGTTTTCTCTGTTTATGATTCAAATCGCTATTGCCTGAAGCCTTGAATAACATAGTTGATATCATTGGGCTCGTGGGATCATTTGACAGCCATAAAACTTCACACACATTTTAAACCTTTTAATATGGCCTATTATGGGGTGTATGTCTAAGGTTATTTTCAATAAGAAACTGATAGCACATGATGATTAAGCTCATAAGCTCTTAATGACTGCTTGGATTAGCTTATAATAATAAGGTTGAAACAAAAACTTATAAGACCATAAGCCACAAAAAAGAGCCTTATCAGAACCCTCCTAGATAATTTCATAAGCCTAAGCTATAAAACTTATCAAAACCCCTAACAACCCTATAAATTTGCAAACTGACTCAAATAATTATTGCCTGGATGATAAATAAGCACGTGGCCGAACTATTTGACAACCATAAAACTTCACAAAAATTTACATTAGAAGTACAACTAACAGCGTGTTCTGCGATTGCTTGAAAAATGCAGTCAGAGGTTTGGACAGTATAACCGATCAAGGAGTAGTACCTCACAAAACTCATATCAAGGGAGAAACTTCACCCAAGTTCTATAAAGGGGTAACGCTGTGATTTCTTATTGGCACAAGCATCCTAGGCTTAATAACGACTACCAAGGTAGCGTAGTTGCTAAGCATTAAAATGCCCTTATCAAACCTCACTAGGTACACATCTCGGGGGTGGCCATGGAAAGGGTCTCGGTTATAGGGATACCCAGGTCCACATACATAAAGACTTGCTCTCCTCGGATAACCTAAATAGGGAAAACCTCGTCCGTTTACCTAATAAGCAACTCCTAACCTGATTATTCAAAACCACTTATTTCACTTTACAAACTAATAAGCATATTGAACAAGCTATCCCATAAACAGAAAACACCTTCGAAAGTTAAAACTACTTATCATCTGTATGTTTGTTTAAGCTTATTTTTGGGCTTATAAGCTACTTTGAATTGTTACATTTTATAGCAGCTCATCCGCATATTTTTCTAAGTTTCAAGTTAATCATAAAAAAACCACCACCAGATGACCTGGTGGTAAGGCACCTAACCTCCTCGGTTCAAACCTCAATAGATGCATATTAGTAGGTGGCAGGGAAAGGATATCTCAGTTAGGCCGCATATACCTGAGTCAAAGCCTCACCCTCCCCAGGTAACCCGTCTTAAGTTACAACAACAATACCCAATCCCGCCGGAGCGAGGTACGGGGGAGGGAAGATGTAGACAGTCACACCCCTACCCGTGTGTGAGCAAGCAAACAGACAATACGTAAGGTGTGTGCGAGGAAAGAGAAACAACGACATAACGGAAGCATATAAAGCAAAACATACAAGCGAGCAAAGACACAAACGCATAGGCCAAAATAAGGAAAAAAGGTCAAATTTATAGGCATTAAAAAAACGCAATAACCCGTTTTAAGTTGATCATTCAATACTAAAGGATGTATCAAAACATATCAAAAAAACAAAGCTGCAAATATATAAAAGTACCCTAGCAGAGCCCATATCATTCCTCTTAGCAGCCTCTTTAATGGCTTTCTGAACACTTTTTTCTTCTCTTTGTATATCTACAAAACCCACCCCAAATTAATCAATTAAAAGTTTAAAACTATTAACAAAAATCATAAAAAATTATTTTTTTTTAAAAAAGGGATACCACGAATTTGACGTTCGATGTTACGACACTCCTGACGGAGACGACGTTGCCAATCTCGTAACAATTGTTGTGGGTTTGGTTTTGGCATTATCATGTTCCTCATTTTTTCCATCCCCCTTTTTTTTTTTTTATTGGATTAAGGATTGAGGATCAAAGATATAAAATCGAAAGATTTGGTGTTTGCTGAGGAACAAATTGTGTTTGGGTTCTTAACTGCTTTTGTTTGACGATACTTTACAAAGAGTCTTTAAAGTACATACATATATTTTCCAAGAAAATATAAACAAAACACGTTTTTTACTTTTAGCACACCGCATCACTAATCATGCATAGCGGTGTTGTAGTGTGTGCATCACTAGTGTGCGATTTAGTGGTGAAAGAATCAAACTTTTTAAGGTTGTTAAATTATGGGTGTTTGTTTGCGTTGGTTGGTTTCAGGTTAGCAAAGTTGATTAACTAAATGATTAGTGAGTACGTAGTATATTTTTTTTGAACGACAACGAATTTTATTAAAACTTAAAACTAACAAACGTCAGGCGTAATCATAATACAAAGTTTTTTACCTAATAACTCTAGAACTACGAAATCAAAAAGCTCCAAAATTACACCCATCCAAACGGCTCCGTTGGTCCCGAATTTTGGGTAAAACTACAATATGTTTAATGAGATAAAAACACGTTTTATCCATGACTCATTTGACAACTAATAACGTCATTCGTGCTTTTCAATGTTTATAATTCTTATTACAAATAATCAAACAATTACAAAGGATAGTCGCGGAACACTATCTCAATTGGATGATAAATGAAACTCTCCTAGAAATGAATAACACAAGCATGCTACTTAGCTTAGTGTGTTCTTAGGAGATGAGGATTTACACTTGTATTATTTTTATATTTGGAATCTCTAATTATCTCTCTTTCAAACATTCTCTTATATAGGTGAGGATATGAGGCTACCATGTGAGGGTTGTTGAGACGTGTCATACATCTAGTGGAGGTGGAGAAGTACATCTTTAATTAAATGCTTTCATTTTTGGAAAGGCAACAACCATACTCTAGAATACAGTATTGACAACTGTTCCCACTTTTATACCAACTCCTCGAACTTGTTTGATTTTCTTATAGTTGCTTTTTGCTTATCTTCTCAAGAAAGTTCATGCGAATATTTCATGTTTGTTTCGAGATAGAGTATTCAAAGTTATGAAGACTTTGACAGATCTCAAAGCCTCTGATATTTTTGGTACCTCAGGTACTTTACTCATTGATACCTCATCAGTGAGGTAAAGTATTTCTTTAGTTGGTTTTTGACGTCTCTAAAGCTTGTTGTTGATTGAGCTTTACACAATACTCACTAACATATCATTAGTGAGTAAACTTAATCATTAATTTCGTCAAAGAGTGATGTACTCTCTGATTCTCATCAAGGAGTAACATACTCACTGATTCCAGTGAGTAACCCATGCTATTTTATATGCAAATACTTGTCATGGATAATTGGGTCAAATTTTGGCCCAATAGGCTCACAACCAAAACAACTCTAAAACTACAAAGGTCCTTAGTATCTAAGGCTTTGAATTACCAGTGAAAAGTACAAATTCCACCAACCAAACTCAGGTATAACACGTAACCACTAAGGAAAATCACCCGGTAGAAAGTATGAAAACGGGTGAAAACCTGACCATGACCCTAACACCCTAACAACTGAAACGAAACCCGCCGGACTCTCAAACCTAACAATTATGACCACGCAATCTACCCGAGTGATGGCTAAGCGAGATATACGCATATAGCCATTACTGATGGAGAAAATACCCCAAATCGTTAAACCACAAACCATATATTACAATGTCCTATAATGACCCTGTCGTTTATTGTTAATACGACTTTTGCAAAAACACAACATTGTTAAACAAGTTATGGTTAAACTGCAAACAACCGTAAACTATGTCAATCCAAGCACAACTTGTTTAATAAACTCGATAAATCCTTCGACTATAACATGAACCAAAACCCGTTTAGATCTAACCCTAGCCCCTTATTTTCATATCTTCATCGGGCCTTTAAGTCTAAGGTCGAACCTAGCTTATTGCAAGCTCATTATCGGGAACCACTTTAGCACCCAAAATTGTTTATGTGATACTCTTAAAAAATTTAGAAACCATTAAATAAATTAATCTAAAAGAAAATTATTGCACTTACAAAATCTAAAAGTGGTTAACACTGTATTCTCCACTTTTTATGTAGAGGAAAATGAAAGTGAATGGAAGTATAGAAAATGGTGGGGAAAGAAAAAGAATGTCCTCGATCATGTATTTAATTAAGGCTCATATTAAATTAAATAAAGGTTAATCTAGTCATAACAAATGTTTTAATTTTGTCCTACTCACTTTCATCCCAGAAATGAGATGAAAGTTTTACAATAAAAACCCTTACTACTTTCTTTCCTTTTTTCACACTATTTTCACTTTCTCTCTAAAAAAAACTTGAGAACACACCTTGTTTTTTGTTTCTTCACTTGCTTTCACTTTCTTCCCATTTTATTCACTTAAGAACACAGTGTAAATGATATTAATCATCTGCAAAGAAAGGTTGATAATGTATATTAGATTATTAGGTAGAGTGGTAGACCAACAATTTGTGGATAATGTATTATAAAAGTTTAAAAAATATGAAGACATCACTACTCTATCAACAACACAAGAACTATTTTTAATCTCATTGATTTGTTGTTTCAACTTTGCAAACATCATAACTGCCAAATCACCTAACTTGTTTATCGTTTATTTCTTATATTATACAGTAGCATCATTAACAATTTCCAAAGGATACAATTTAGCATCCTGTTATCGGACTAGCATTTAGGTGTTAAGAAATCCAATTCTCAAGGTAACGGCACTTAATTGTGATCGTAAACTATGTCCGATTCTCCATCCTCCAATTCAAGATAACTATATGATGCTATCAGTACGATGATTATTATCAGTACCAATAAGAACGAGTTGAATTATCGAGGTTAAAAAATCCAAAAATTGGTTCGCTTGATGTAATTAATCTTCTATGTACGTGAATTTAACACAAACCATAAAGCATAAAAGTTTATTTAGGTGATGTACAATAACTGTTTTAAATGTATCAAAATCTCATATGACTAGGCAAGTAGGCAACTAGCTAAAGTACATGTGTGTCTATTACTTATGAAGCCTGTGGAGAGTTAGAGGTGACAAATGTGGGTCGTGCAAAATGAATTGCATTTGTAAAAGCCCAATAAGATTTCATCATTCTGCTACTTTTAACCAACAAGCCCACATCCCGTATACCTACTAGAGACCTTTTATGAGAAAATAATCCTACTGCAAAATGCTAGGCATAAATCAAAGACCAGTTGTGTATAATCATAAAAGTTGAGAGACTGAAAATTGTACAATCAGAGATCATTTTGCATACAAATAGTAGATAACTCTCTGCTGTTTGCAGCAGGGATGTTAAGCCCTTACTTTATACACGTTCTCACAAAACACGATAATCTCACTTTAGCCCACAACCGATACTTGAATCCACGACTGTCTGCTAGTATAGTCAAAGCTACGACTCAAAAAGATCCAACAAAACTTATACTACTAGCATATACGTGTAAGAAAAACGGTATATCATCTTATTACGGATAAAAACATAAATTGAACATCAACATTGAGAAATTGACACAGTATATTCAAAATTGTAACCATGATTGATAAAACATATTCAATAGCTTGCTATACAAAGTTAGAAAGAAACCTTTGAACTAAAACGAGCCAAGACTATGGGAAATGGATGCACATGCCTTTAAAATGGATTCAAATACATTTTTTTTTCTTTCTTTCTTTCTTTTCAATTTTGTAATCTTGTTTTTATTATAAAATCACGAAATTGAAAATAATGAACATAAAATATAAAGTTTGACAAGTTAAAACTATTGAAAAATAAAAAGAACGAAATAGAACTGATAAAAAAATTGTCTTGTACTCTATTAATAGGGAAGGTAAAAAGTGAATCGTTGAGTAAAAAGTGAGTCAGAAATAGTATTTAACTATTTATAATGACACCCCGTGGCTATATGACTACATCTTCGACACATAAAGATAGGGCTGAGCATCGGGTCGGAACCGACCCGAACCGAAAAAACCGAGGACCGAAATTCATGAAAAACCGAAACCGAAACCGACGGGCCGTCGGGTGGGTTCGGTTTTCATCGGTTCGGTTCGGTTTCGTCGGTCTAAGTGTATTTTGGTATGTTTTTGTCGGTTTTGGGCTGAACCGAACCGACCCGAAACCGAAATAATATAAAACTTGAAACCGAAACCGAATCGACGGGCCGTCGGTTCGGTTCGGTTTTTGTCGGTTCGGTCGGTTTCGTCGGTCCGGTTCGATTTTGAACCTGCGGTGCTCAGCCCTACATAAAGACATATTCCTTATCTCAAAAATCAATAGCATGACATCTAGGTGTATTTTCAAGATTAAATACATTGTAAAAAGATTCGTGTAATATCCAATTATCCATACATGATATATTGAATGTCTTTCAAGTTTCAAATATAAATAGTGACCTTGAATTAGTTGTTGCGTATATATATAAAATTCATTAGTGGTTGCTAATTAATCCATATATCTCAGTGGCTTGAAAGCTTAGCAACAATAATGTGCATTGCTTTACAATAGACACAATGTTTAATAGTGCGTCAAATTGTGCAAAATTTATGCTCATCAAATTGTATTATCAATCTGTTCAAAAAAAATTGTATTATCAATAGAATGGTCGATGTATGCAATAAACATAATTAAACAAGCCGAGTGCAATCCGCATGTTGCGGCGGGGTATTAGCAAATAAATTTTGATGTAAAATTAATTTATAGTCGAAGTTAGTACCTGATTACTCTAACTAAAATAGGGCATCAAATGATAACTATAGTTTTTGAAGTTTTGATCGATTAATTCACAACCGTCTCATAGACTCAAAGCGATGTAATCTCTTTTACATCAAGTATCAACTTAAAAGTTATTGACTATACTATTAATCCCTATTTTAAATTTATGATTAACTATTTTTAACTCTTAATATTATCTAAATTATAATTGTGCTCATAACTAATGACACCACTACGCGAAACAATGCATTTTTCGTACTGATATAGTAATATCAAATTATCAATAGTGCATTAGATTGTTGCTTTTAAAAAGTTGAAATAAATAAACAAAAAAAATACAAATCCAATGTCAATCCATATGGTTTTTCTGATCTTTATAAATAGAAAACAAATACTATATAACAAACAATTAAAGCTAAGGTACCCCATATGAGTGTAGTAGGGCACTTTTGATTTACAATTTGTCAATATCACCTCACCCAGAAAACATATTGTCAACTTCAACTTAAATTCATTAAATACAGCTTAAAAATATAAGCGAAATTTGCAAATCTAATATTGAAAATGATATGTATTTACAACTTGACTCAATTTTGTGGCATGTTACTAAAACTAAGACTCTTTTTTGTAAAATGATGAGGTTGTCGTCATTTTAAATGTAAATTATTACGTGTCATTGACTGCAAAAGAACACACTCTCTAGTTTATTTCATGCAAATTACACGATCATCATCTTTTTATTGTTGTTGTTATTATTATTATTATTATTATTATTATGAAAACATCGCTTTATTATAAATTCAAAATATTTATAAGAAATTAGTGAGAAGCCGAGATACTATCTAGACCATCACTGATGTAGCTATTGCAAAACTAATTCTACTAAATATGTGAAAGGCAACACGTATTCTGATATCTTGAGCCATGAAGAACTTCCGGATCCACTTCAGCAAAATAACCACATCATATCCTCCTTTATTTCCCCAAGGAAGAGATAAAAAGGGGTAAAACCCATATTCAGTAGTTGCACACTTAGTCTTATATTAAATTGTCGTTTAAAAAAAACTTGACATTATTATTATTATTATTATTATTATTATTATTACTATTATTATTTATTTATTTATTTATTTTATAAACATCACTTTATTAATAACTTTATTATTATTATTATTATTATTATTATTATTATTATTATTATTATTATTATTATTATTGGAACGACAATTCTCTATAACTTAACCATCTATCTCACAAATTCTATCTCACATGTCTCCAACGAGACTTGAACCCACAACCTCTAGGTTGACGGGTCACTCACATACTGCTGGGCCAAGAGGTTTTTTTTTTTAAATTTATTATTATTATTATTATTATTATTATTATTATTATTATTATTATTATTATTATTATTATTATTATTATTATTATTATTATTATTATTATTATTATTATTATTATCGTAATACTAAATACTAAATCCTCCGTAAATGTATGCGTTATAAATATTAAACTCAAGCACGGGTTATTGAGTGGATGGACGGGATGTCGGGATTAATTAAACATATATAAACACTATGTAATACTAAATACTAAACCCTCCTTAAGCGTACACATTATAAATATCAAGTTGAAGAACATTATAAAAACTCTGTAAACAACAACAACAACAACAACATTACAATCTCGTATGAACGAGATATGAGATGGTGAAATGTAGATGTAATAACATATATTAACACTTATATTAAACTGAATTTGACTTATGTTAAAATATTAAATTTAGTTATTCAAACAATAACATATAAATAAAATTTGATCATACTTTTAAACTCGAACGAATATAATTGAAATAATATTATTAGTTATAAAACCCTCGCACAAATATAAAAACTAGTTAAGAGTAGATGTGATTACACAAATTCAGTAACTCACATATGGACAAAATGCAAAGTTTGCCTTAAGGTTTATAAGCCTTTTGATGAATAAGTCAAGTCTTCTAAGACGATAATTTCACAATGTCAAAACTATTAAATAGGCGAACATCATATCGTTTGAATTATTTATATGGTTTGAATATCAAAAACACGTATATTGAAATATTCACTAGACTTGTCTAAGAATAGAAATTAGTGGAATAATGTGACAATTTGAGGGCATATATTTTTAGTTTAGTTGAAGAAATTAAACTTTGAACATCTAAGGGCAAAGTAATAGATTGTCCCAATAACTACGGAATCATGTGGGACGAATCATGTGCGACGAGTTATTTGCTTAACTAATTTCTATCTATACGTGAAAGCTGATACATAGTCATGCAGGTAAAACATTTAATTACGTACCAAGGTTTTTAGTAATACAGTTTTTCAGATTGCAGAGTTACGGTAGACAACTGAGTTTTAAAATTTTGTTTTCCTTGGATTAAATTACTAAATATTAACCTTTCAAATCTTGCTCTGAAGTAGCTAGCTAATGAAGTACTCTGTAGTTTTCACTAGAACACTTGCGAATCACACATACTTACAGTTTGGGAATGTGTGATTTTTGTTATGTTGTTTGTGCATGTAAATGATGTTTCCGGGTCATAATGAAGCATGCAAAGACATAAGACCACCCGAAATAACAATTTGAGGACGTGTGCTACGCCTATGTACGTGGCAAGTTGAAGACGCGTCTTTCCTTATTACTCTCACCCCGAAGACGCGTGTTATGGATCTTGTTTAAGAGGACTCGGTCGTTCGGACGACCGACTTGTGTAATTGTTGTTGTTATGTGTATGTTTTATTAAATGGTTTTTGTATGGTATATTTGTGATAAGTGAGGTATGATTTGATGATTAAGTATGTTATTTTATTACATTAGGTTGGTGATGAAGTTGATTATGAAGAGAAAAATATAATGTGACACTTAAATGACGCAGGGAAGTTGGTTGTGATGCTTCCTTAGCCTAAGTTTTGCGTATACATAAGAAAGTAGTGATCTTTCAATAATAACAATAATAAAAGATAGTGATCGATATCTAACATCCAATTTCTTGCACAACTAAAAATATTATTTCTGTGGAATATTTGTTTAATTAAATCAATACGAGTATTTTATAAACGTTTAGATAATATTTGACTTATTAAATAGTTGTTAAGATTCCATAATCTAAGTGTGACTTTCTCGGCGTTATTCGCATTGTTTTAATTTCAACATTTTGATATAACATGTATTTAACGTATATTAATATAAAGTTTGAGTGGCAGATGCTCATAAAACATTTGTTTAAATGCATAACTTGGAAACATTTAATTCATTAAATCAAAAATCACATGTAATTAAAGTAACTTATATTTTTATTTAGTTTGTATTAAATATATTTTTTATCTTTAAAAAAAGTTCTAATTTATTTAATAACACATCACCAGCGCTCTATAAACACCGGTTAAACAAACCCTTTAATATAAAGGACTAAACGAACAACCCTAAGTTATACATCAAATCAATCGCGATGTGTTAATAGTATAAACAGAAAAAGAAACAAACAAAATATGCCGTTGATAGTTACTTGGATACTCTCCTCGATCTTGTTTTTGTCTTATACTCGTAATATGTATAGCAATATTTTTAATTGCGTGTATGTGTAAATTGATACATTATGCTGATAGCGAAATATATAGATTTCTTCTAATGACAATAAATATATTTTTGGTATGATCGTCAATCGTAATATATAGTGGCAGTGAAGACCGTATAGCAAAACAAAAACAAATTGCACATACTTGAGACAAATTTCATGCATCAATTAATAATTATCATATCGGTCATATGCATGCATGAAATATATAATTTTCACAGTTTTCACCACAATTTAATAACGATTAAAAGTTACGTACAACCGTAAGTGTACGTTAGTAGTAACATCTGAACTGTCGCCACAAAAAAATATTACATTATATTTGTTCATTTACCCTTTTTATAGGTTTAATTTTGTCTCATTTCCTAACAGAAAACATAACTTGTTACAACAGATTTGTCTTTAAGAGACCATTAGTGCAATTACCTTTATGTTTGGGCAGAAATGAGACATTGATGAGTAAACAATTAAAGTAACATTATTGAATTAGAAAATGAAGAAGACAAGGTTCAAATGTTAGTAAGCGTTTAACTTAAGAGTAAAGACACTCCTTAATTAGTACGGAGTACTATAATTAAATTTCTACAGATCAAATTATTGTGAGATCAATAATTGATATCATAGACTAATTGTAACGTGACAATGAAACAAATATAGATTGACATTGTACTTTTATTTTAATGGATTTTTTGAACCATTTGTGTCTCTAACGACGAGCATGTAGTTGATCGCTTTGATATAGAAGTGTTCACGAACGGGATTGTTGCTATGGAACGGGAATCGTGCAAGTTCAAGAAATATTCTTTAGTTCAAGGAAAGTTGCCGGTTTATAAACATACAGAAGATTGATGCATAATGGAAATTAGCAAAAGATATGTATGTTTATGTGTGTGTATCCGAGATATATGAGATGTATTTGAATATCCATTAAAAAAAAATTTATGTGAAACTTTTTGTTAACAACAAACTTATGGGTTGTGATTACGGTTACCATAATTAAAATTAAACAATTAATTAACATGAAACATTCCATGTTTTACAAATATAATCATTACATATACATAAATATGGAAATAATAAATTTATTAAATGTTATTTTTTCACAATTATTAAGCTTAATCACAATCTTATGTGTTGTTGTTAACAAAACCCGTGAATCAAATAAAACTCCCTATGAGTATTTGACGATTAGAGGGTTTTATTCCAAACTAATACACTATGATACGGCTTCCCTAGTTAAATGTGCTACCATTCTTAGAAAGAAAGTATACAAGAGAGATAGATTTCATGCTCAGCTCGTACATGATCATGTCAATAATCTAGCTACATTTTTTTTGGGTAAAGGGTTTATACCCGGTGAAATATAAACAAGCTAGCTACATAGTTATATATAGTCTTGTAGATGTGGTAGCTAACATTAAATCAGTTATAGTTCGTTACAACAGTTCTTGCGAGAACCGCATGATATGATGGTCCTGTAGAAATCATGTACTTTAGTCATCATCAGCTTGAGAGTGATTTGAACTTCTCCCTATTCTTCGAATTGTGAATCGATCTATTGATATGATGTTATAGAGTTATTCACCCTTTGATGCCTTAAGGCTAAGTGCTATGATGGTGAAGTACCACCAGGTGGTGGAGTGCACCATGCACGAACCTCATAGGAGGGATTTACCACCGCGCGTGATGGTAAGTATTTTACAAGGTGTTTGGTAGTGGTGGTGACCACCGAACGGTTCCAAGAAAAAAACATAAAACGGTCAAACATGGCCCCCAAACGGTTACTTTCACATTTAATATTTTGTTTATTAAAACTTATAATTTTATTTACTTATAAATTTCCTGATATATTATCATTTTATAGACAACTTCAAACGTCTTCTTTCTCAATATCCACACAAACTCAAACAAGATATTTATCATTTCTCATTATCCAAATGAATTCCGAAACATTCATGTTCACATACTCATCTGAAGAAGAATAAGTTAATACTATGAACTTGTCATTTTAAAAAGAGTGGCGTTGCTTATTAAGAACAAATGAAAAGATGAAAGTTCACGAGGTATAAGAAACATCGTAAGTAGAGATTGTTATGGTGCTCATGAGCGTTTAATCGCCACCTAATTTAATGAGTATCCGATGTATGATAAATATACATTCTGGAAGAGTTTCCGAATGAGCTGGGAACTATTCACAAGCATATTTAAAGATGTAACTAATAGTCAAGAATTCTTTCATAATAGTATTGATTGTACCGGAAGAGAAGGCATTTCAGCATTTATGAAGTGCACCTCCGTGATTCATCAATTGACATACAACACCTTTCCTGACACCCTTGATGAATATTTGCAAATGGGTGCAACAACTTCTCGTGATTTTATCGAGTATTTTTGTAAGTCTGTTCTCGAAATATATAGAGCAAAGTATTTGCGAAAAACTACTTATACTAATGTGAATAACTTTATCATTTTCACGAAGAAAAGCACGAGTTTCCGAAAAGTTTAGGAAGCCTTGATTTTAAGGATTGAGAGCGGTTTTGTTGTCCAAATGCTTATAAAGAGCAATATTGTAGACGTGATCATGGTTCAAATCCATTCATTTTGCTAGAAGTTGTTGCGTCACAATACTTATGGATATGGCGTGCTTTCTTTTATGTTTCTAGGGCGAACAATGACATTAACGTTATACACCAATCTCCTATATTCAACGATCTCAAAGACGGAAAAGCACTAGAGGTTCCGCTTGTGGCTAATGATGTAAGTTACAGATGAGGATATTATCTTGTTGACGAGATATATCCGGAATGGACGACACTTGTTAAGTCGATTCCATATCCAAGCGTCGATGACCACAAGCGAATACGGTATAAGCGATTGCATAAAGCGACTAGCAAAAAAGTAGAACGAGCATTTGGTATTCTCAGGAAAAAATGGGCTATATTAGCAAATCTCGCATAAGGGATGTTTATTGACAAAATAAGGAATATGATGTATACATGCATCATATTACATTATATGATTTGAAAACACAAGGGTATACGATATCTCTTGACTGGCATATGGAGAAAGCACATCGTAAGGACGACCTCGTACGAACTCATGAAGAAACGTTACAAGTTATCAGACAAATCAAATCGACAGACGCTCATCAAACCTTCATGCCGATTTGATCGAATACTTTTCCCGCGAAGTTTAATTTAAGTTTTTGATATATACTATGTTTTTAATTTTTTATCTAATGTTTTTAATTATGAAAGAAGGTTTAATTTGTTTTTTAATTAAATTAGTTAAAGAAAATAGGTTTGGTGGTAATCATAGCATCTAAAAAACGATATGGGTTTACTGTGATGTGTTGACATAAGTTTCTTTTCGTACCATACTGCCATACATGCACTCTTCGATACCTTGGAATCTAAGTGAGCTTGCCATCTATAGACCTATAAATGTGTCCACCTTGAGGGATTTATTATCTTCTATAACTTTACTTCTAAGTTAAAAATGCTTTCAGTTAAGTATAAGTACGTCCAAAGCTTGCGAGCATAAAATCCACCATATCTGTGATCATATTTGTTACTGATTATATATGAAGTGGCTATATCACTAAAATTTGTTTGAACGACGGATCGAATAATTTCATTAGAAACGCCGAAACGAGCATAAATACATAACAACAATGTGGTTTCTCGCATTGATCATTCTGAATATTCTCATACTAATCGTATCAGTTTAGTCGTTAACTTTTTGAAATCTTTTGTCACATCTGTTAAAAAAGTGACGATTTGATTTTCCAAATTAGTATAACCGTTTACTTGTACTATATGGTTAAATTTCACTTTTACACGAAATAACCATAAACCATATTCTTGTTTTGTCGGCAGCAAATAGCAGAATTCATAAATCTAAGAGTAGGTCCATACATATTTAGAAATATATGCGTATATTGTCGCCTTCACATTATTACCAAAATCATTAGTCTACAAAAGAGGCTTGTGAACAAAATACCACTTGAAAGTAATTGCTCACCAAATCTATCGTTTTATTCATATCCGTGTTCCATCAATCATAGACATAATATAGAACTTTACGAAAACAAAAATTAGTAACTAGCTAAACGAGTTGATAAAGAGTCTTGTTAGTATCATCACTAATGAAAGTGTAGAGGTCACAAGTTAAACAAACCTGAAGTTACCATGCTAAACTCTCAAAAAAGAAAGGTTTATCTGGTTTAAGTTTGTGTGCCGTTGGACTTAAACCATATTAGCTTAGCTTAGTAAGGTATAAGGTTAGAAAACATTGCTAAAAAAGAGTGTGTGATCGAAGTCGAGGATTATAGATACTACCTTAAACATGACCACTAATCGATGAAACTTTTAGAGACTTGTATGCTGGAACGACAAGAAAATCAAACGATGAACCGAAAACATGTTAACAAACAAAAGTTAGAAACCCAAAAGTATATATGCAATGAAGTACACTATTTGTGATCTTGTGTAGGGAAAAATTGTCAATTTTATGCTATTAGTCAGTGATTGAATTTATTTTTGATTCAATCTCCATTGTTTTTCAGTAATCATCGACGGCTATTATTAATCCATGTTTACGGTTTCGTTTAGGTCGTCGTTTAAGTACATTGTTAAGCCTCATGAATCAGGACTTGTTCGAGGCTTTTATCGAAATTATCTTGTTATTCATCTTTTCCTTATTCATCCATGATTGCCTGATTCATGGCTAAAGCTCACAAAATGCATAATTGTTTTCTTAACCAAATATCGATTTTGTTTTAATCATTTCTGAATGATAAACTCATACATATGTTTCACAAAGTTGGTCTCAGTTGGGACTTAGGCAGTTAAACCCACATTCGACAGACAATAAAAGGTTTCATGCATCGTTTATTCCAAATAATATTGGTCAAAGTGTACATACACATAAGACACACGCCTTTGCCCAAAAGCTACTGCTTCTATTTTTGTCAACTTGGTAGGGATAAATCATAAATCTACCCCCCATTTGATATAACATGAGTGGGTCCGGACTCATACACATTCCTATTTATAGCACCACATTTGCCCATTCTTCACATACTTGGCCTTTAATTCCATTTACACAAATCATACAATGCCTCTCCTCATCACTCTTCTTTTCTTGCTTATTGCTTCTATCTCAAGCAATGCCCAACCTTCACCCGGTTTTTACCCTAGTTCCAAAGTAACAACAATACCTTTTAACAAAGCCTATAAGAACTTATGGGGCCCACAACACCAGCGGTTCGACCAGAACTCGCTTGTCTTGTGGCTAGATAGGTACTCAGGAAGTGGGTTCAAGTCACTCAAACCATATAGATCCGGCTACTTTGGGACCGCAATGAAGCTTCATCCTGGCTACACGGCAGGGGTTATTACATCATTTTACGTATGAACTTAATTTATTACTTGTGACACAAGCATATACATTTTTTTGCATGCATGAAGTTTTAGGTTATATATAATTAATGGTTCTTTTTGTGCTTGAAATGTTGTAAAGCTTTCAAACAATGAAGATCATCCGGGATATCACGATGAAGTCGATATTGAGTTTCTTGGTACGACATTTGGGAAACCTTATACGTTGCAAACGAACGTGTACATCAGAGGAAGTGGTGACGGAAAACTCATCGGACGGGAGGAGCAAATTCACCTATGGTTCGATCCAACCAAGAGTTTTCATAACTACGCTATACTATGGAGCACCAATGAAATTATGTAAGTATGCAATAGTAACATGTCGAGTTCGTCACACACGTACACGCCAGAATAAAATTTACTGTCAAAACCACTTAAAAAGTTCCTCATTTTACTCCTTAGTAAATTCATCATAACTATCGAGTTAAAAACTTCTTTTGGAATAATGAAATATATATTCCGACATATATTGATCCATTACATTTATTTATTTATGTGTAAGTCCCACTAACAATACCATCAATAAAAACAAAAGAATAAATAGGCACTATGTACCTATAACACAATAATGTCATCAAGTAGTGTATTTTTATGCAAGTATGTATTAAAGTGTACGGAAACTACAAAAATGCAGATAATTCATTATTATTATTTTTTTTAAATGACAAATTTAATTATCTCAAAAAATTTACACACATATCTATTTTACATGTCTTAAGCATAACTTAAACACGCAATCATTTAGTTGAATAGCTTCTTACACAACATAGGGTATCATTAGATCACAAGTCATTTCGTAAAAATGCAGATAAATAAATGACAAGTGTTTTCTAACTAGTGTTAACAAATGAATAAATGCAGATTTTTTGTGGATGATATACCGATAAGGCGTTACCCGAGGAAAAGCGACGCTACATTTCCATTGAGGCCAATGTATATGTATGGGTCGATTTGGGATGCATCTTCGTGGGCTACTGAACATGGCAAATATAAAGCCGATTATAAGTATCAACCTTTTTACGGTAGGTACAATAATTTTAAGATAGGAGGTTGTACCTCTAACTCTCCATCATCGTGTCGTCCACCATCTGGCTCACCTGCTAGGACAGGTGGGCTTAGCCGCCAGCAGATGGCGGCGATGAAGTGGGTTCAAAAGAATTTTAAGGTATATGATTATTGTAGTGATCCACAAAGAGACCATACTCAAACACCGGAGTGTTAAGTTATACTAGTAATTTTAAAGAAATTGGAGGCTTGAGATGTGTCTAAATGCTTTATAAAAGCGTCCAAGCCTTCATTATACATTTATACACTTTTCTTTTCTTTTTGTGTGTTGTGTGGTGAGTGACTTGTTGGAGTGTTTGTATACAAGTGACGACCATTATTGTCACTTTGAATTATAAAAAAAATAATAATATATGAATGCATAAGGATTACTTGCTACCTTTTCATTGTGTTATCAATCACGAGAAGTTAATAAAAAAAATACCACTCTTTAGCTTAGTTCAGGGAAAAAAAAAAAAAAAAAAAAAAAAAAAAAAAAAAAAAAAAGTGAGGTTTGGGTTGAGCAATTGAGCTATGTTGTTATAGAATACCTTGTAATTTTGTATCAACTGTAATTATTCAGAACATGCATCTAGCTCATACACGAAAATAGTATCGCAAATGTTAATACAGGCTCGAAAAATGCGGCATTGTATTATTGTAACTTCCATGTTTCAAACATCTCCTTCAAGTAGAGGACAAATTCTAAATATGATGTGACACATATATATCGTGAGCCACGTCTCTTTCTAAGAGCATCCGTAATACATGCTTTTCTTATACTTTTTATTTTTTGAAAAAGTCATTCAAATGATTTTTTGTATTGAGAGTAAAGACTTGTTGTGACAATAAATGTCAATAACTTGAGAAACTCCAAGCGTATGTTTAATAGCTTGGAGCTCTTGTTCAAGCATGAATTTCGCATTTCAACCATGTCTTTTGTTCTTAAAAAGCTTTGTTAAGCTTGATGCATTGGAGGTAAGTTGTTAATATGACTTTGTGATTACGAATACATAAAAGTGTGATGTGGCAAACTGTCTTTAAAGACTAATTGCATTGTGTATGCTCTAATGAAAATGACTACTCTAGTAAAATCTTCAGTTACTATAACTGATACAAAACTTGGTTATTGTTATTTCGTTAATATTCAATCTTTTCCCAATTGTATTTGACAATTTTTAACGCTTAAATGTATATAAACTACATTCACTTCATATTTTACCATTGCCCTTTCAATATTTTAGGTATATTTGGTAAAAGTAACTATTGTTAGAACTAAAAATATAACTGTAGATGAAGATGGAGCAGGAGATTAAAAATGAAATTTCTTTTTATACGCTATATGAAGTAGCATTTGATTTTAAGAGATTATGAAATAGCATTTTTCTAAAATCTCTTATAATTTTATCTGTGAAACATAACTTGTATTTTAGATGGCATATTTTAGAAAAAAAATATGCATAATCATTTCCTAATCTAATATGCCAAATATGTCCATTGTCACTTCCCCCACCAAAAGGCAAGAGAAATAAAAACCTTGTAAGAATCAAACATAACAAACATTAATTCAAACAACAATCTAACAAAATTCAAAATTCAATATTTAATAAGAACAAACTTTTTGTCTTTTGATGAACTTTTTAGTTAAAAGAAAAATCAAAAATCAAATACAAGAATTCAACTAGCAAAAATCAAGCCACAAACAATAACATATATCTAGCACATTTTACACTTTAGCAATTTAAACAAAATTAGCGGACTAGCTTTCAAATTTTGGTACCCCAATTGTTTCAAGTCACTTTTATTCCAAGTCTAAGGTCTACGGTCATTATGTGTTTAGTACAAGTTTTTGAAGTATAAACTTGCCGGTTATTGTTGATCAAAGAATGAATTAAATAAGACGAGTTTTATTATTATTATTATTATTATTATTATTATTATTATTATTATTATTATTATTATTATTATTATTATTATTATTATTATTATTGCAATTTCACGTGAGAAAACAAGTAGAGAAGTTTATAACAAATTCATCTAGAGGTGTGCAGAATTTGGGTTTCACCCACATAAATCGAAAATTGAAACCGAATCGAACAAAATTAAATATTTGGTTTTTGGTTCGGTATTGGTTTTGGAAAATCAAAACCGAATTCATATAAATATATATAGATTTTTCATATATTTATATTAAAAAAATATATTAAAAATCTCTTTCATAATATAAATGTAAGACTTTTTAAATGTAACATTTTTTAAGCTTGAATTTATTTTATTTTTCCAAAATAATCTATATAATTAAATAAATAAAATTTATAATTCGGTTATCCGGTTTGGTTTTCGGTTATTTGTTTCGGTTTAATTCAATTTGAATTCGGTTCGATTTGATTCAATTTCTGTTTTACTCAGAAATTTTTTTTAATCAAACTAACCAAACTATTCGACCAACGTATAACCGAACCAATGAACACCCTTAAATTCATTGATTGCGATACCTCCAAACCACTAAAACCACTACTTGAAAATTTTGCGGTCCAAAGTCCAAACTACTGAAATACATTTTATTTTTATCTTGGCCCATTAGAGAAAAGCCAGAAACATAAGGCTCATTTATACTTGTGAATACTGAATATTATGGGGTGTATTTGTGTAATCGTGCTAAGTTGAGTCAAACCATGTCAAGTTCAAACCTTTATTGGATCCAAAGCTCGACCTTAATACTTGACTCGAGCTCGATCAAGTATTAACTTGCAAACTCTGGCTTTATGTCAGTATAATTGACACTCATGAGCTCAGCTTGACTTAACTCATTTATCAAGATTAGTCAATATCAAATTGATTGTTGTTGAGAGTTTGAGACTCTTCTTGACTCACATAAGTATGAAGATCATGCGAAGTTACATATCAACAAAGGGTAAAATGTAAAATTACAGAAAACTAACAAGCTCGCGAGCTTTACAAGCAGAGCGGTTTCTGGAAATAGTCGATCTAAACACAGTTGGCATTTATAAATTTGCCAAAAAAATAGCAAATTAGCAAGAAACTTCGCAAAATTGTTTCGAGTCTTTTTGGTCCAAGTCTAAGTTCTTCCGTCTCTATTCGGTCCAGGACTTATTCTCTCAACTACAAGTCCAAATTCAAAGTATGCCGAAATCCGTAGGTATTTTCTTATCAAATCAAAAAAATAATTTATTCCACAAAAAGGTGTAGATTGGCGGGAACACCCTGACCTCGGGTGCCTTTTGGCACCAGCCATTATCCACCCCACAAGGAATAGCTCCGGCAACTCTCCTGGCCTAGTGGGGCAACAACTGGAGTGAGCACGAGTCAAGACTCGGACCCCTGAGCTCTTATTCCACAAAGTCTCTCCAGTGTGCCCATAGGTTTTGCGGAGGTGGATACCTATATGAAGCAAATACCAAGGATGAGACTTGAACTTGGGTCTATTGACTCAAGCACAAGTGCTCCAACCATTGGACTAAAAATACTACTAATAAAGTAGGTCTTTGGACCTAGGTTGGTCTAAGATAGAATTGCCCTTGACTCCAATCCTTGATTTGTGCATGTCGTTAGAATGTTTGTGACTTTGTCTGGCTCATTATTTGCTCCGTAAGTTTTGCCCAATAAACTGAACAAGGTTACTTGACCCCATTAGATTGATCGAGAGCTTAAATAGTTCAGCCAAGAAAATGACCGAGCTTTGCCTTTGGGTGCCAAACTTCCACGGGGTGCACGGAACCCATGGATGGCGTGGTGTAAAATGTTTTAAAAAACACCTATTCTTTGAAAATGCATCTAATCCCAATTTTGATGTTACAAATTTTCTTTAATTTTATGAAATGCACCTAATGACCTCTAATCTTGGGTCCCCCCCCCCCCCAACCACCACAAACAAACAAAAAAAAAAAAAAAAAAAAAAAAACCCCTCTTTACTTTAACCTCTTACAAAATATACATGATAAAATTCATAGCTAGTTAAGACGGTATGTTTGTGTATTTACTATTTAGTTTGAATGGATTTTTTTTTTTTTTTTTTTTTTTTTTTTTTTTTTTTTTAGAACGGCAAATTTTTACAACCTACACCACCTATCTCACATGTTTTCAACGATACTTGAACCCACAACCATTAGGTTGATGGGTCACTCACATACTGCTGGCCAAGAGACCTTTGGTTTTGTCCTTGATTGATTTTTGGTACCTTTTGTTACCCGATTTATGGAAAGATCTAGTACTAGAATTCGACTAAGCGTTGCGTGTCCTAGAATTCGATTATAGGTGTTAAGAAAAGCTGTTGTTACCCGATTTATGGAAAGATCGCATAATAATATATATGTTAGGACCAAAGAGCTTCGGATGTTCCCCCTTAAGCAAAAATTCAATAACATAAGTTAGGCATTGTAGTTATTAGTTACAGTGAATTAGGCACGTTCATTGTTGCAATGAAGTACTCGTCAAGCATGTTAGACTATTATATTTAAACCAAATCAATGCTAATATCTACTATACATATCTAGAACCACTAGAACTAATGACAACCAATTTTGAGTTTTGTTTTTGGCAAAAACAAATACGGAGTACTATATAGAAAGTGAAAAACAATTATTATCTGAATACAGTAAAACCTCTATAAATTAATACTCGATTAATTAATAACCTCGATAAAATTAATAATTTGTCCGGTCCCAACTTGGGATCAATACAAATTTGAACCCCAATCGATAAAATAATAAGATAATAATTTTTTTGAAACCCCAGTGTATATATATTAGTCCCAACGAAACTATAAATTAATAATTACTAAAAATTCCATATCTATGTATATATACGTGTGTGTGAGAGATACACTTCAAAATCCTAAGATTGTTTGGTATGAATTTATTGTCATTTGTTATTTTTTGTTGAACTTCAAATCTATATTGAGTTTATCTCAAAATCTCCTCATTGCACTAAAGTGTTAATTGAAACCTGTTTTTTAAATTTATTTTTCATCTCTAAGGAGTATACATTGTATCTACTATATTACACTTGAAATTTTAAAAGTCATATGTAAAACCTCTTTAAATTAATAAATTATTAATTTATCGATATAATAATATCTCGCTAAATAAATAAAATGTCCTGATCCCAACACTATTAATCTACAGAGGTTTTACTGTACATAAAACATTTACTAAAATCTGGATACAAAACGTTTATTGAAAGTGATAAACTTTCGTGTCAGAAATAACGTCCATATACGATAACCTATATGATGAAAAAAGAGACCAAAATGGCGATAAATAGTTCCGGAGAAAACGTACTCCATGATGAGAAACTTGAGTTGAAAATTACGATATTTATAAGCCTCCGAGAGCTAGGTGCAGTTTGTGTTATTCGCTGGTCATCAGCACGTCATGAAAACCATAAAAACACATTCGCCGATAACATTTCTATAACACACCACTAAAAAAACCTCATTTTACACTTAAAAAAAATAATAGTAATAAAAACTAAAAATAAAATAAATAAATAAATCACACATACAAATTGTTTGTTATCATCATGGCGCGATGCCCTATAACACACGGGCCGATGCAATATGGCACTGTTATAGGTACCAAAAATCCATTATAACACCTCTTTAATGAGTTGCACCGTGTACTTTCCCACTTGAACCATCAGTCAAAATTAAAAACGTTGTTGAATTATGGATTCACAAGAGGAATCAAGAAAATATGAATGTTGTTACGTCTCAAGTCCAAAGCACATGATAACGAAGATAGAATACCGGATAATTCAGGCATGTAGTATGATGAGATAAGATACATGGAAAACATTGTTCAAGATTCAAGACCTATATAGCTTACGGTTCTTAGTCAAGTATGTAGTATGACGAGAATGATATACATGGAAAACATTGTTCTAAGACCTATAGAATTTACGATTCTTAGTCAGGCGAGTAGTATGATGACTTGATGAGAATGAGATACATGAAAAACATTGTTTAAGACCTATAGAGTTTAGAGTTCTTAGTCAATGTTATTGTAATTGTTTAACTTTGTTTTGTTATTAGTTATTTGATATTGAGGATGTTCAAACCAGTTTTGTTTATATATAACATGTGTTTGTGTTTTGTTTGTTTATTCTTGGTTTTCGGGACTTATCCCGCTAGATTAAGATGACATGTCTGACATGAGTTTCGTTACAAGGTGTAAAACTTCCTTTTTCGTTGATTAATAAAACTTAACGAAGATATCACAACCCTTCCTTCTGTAACTTGAGTCGAAAAGGTTTAAAGTTAGAGAGCGCGGTGCAAAGGATGTTTCGTGTTATGAAAACCACATACACTAATAACAGTTACAACTAGAAATAGTGTTTAGTTATTGTGAAGCTATTAAATGCGTGCTGAGATGATAACTTAATAACAGTTATTGACGTATGACTAAACCTAACATTTTTGCTATCAAGACACAGTCTTTTAATTTTGTTTACATATAGTCTGAATAAATATCTAAAATAAACCATAAAATGTAACAGAATAAACAAATTTGGTATCCATCAACTCATTCTCAACAAAATTCCAACAGAAAAAACAGAATTTATATCTACACTTTCCATCCAAATAAAACCAACCCAACTTCATACTCTACCATATTCATCCAGGTCCCCACAATAATAACCATGAGGACAATTCCAGCTAACCAAAACCCATTTCCACACCCCACCCACCCAACTCAACCAATCACATCCTGCCACGTCACCACAAACCCAAAAATGCCAGCTTGGCAATGTGTCTCTATTAACCATGTAGGGGCCCACATACACGTCTTGTCACATCATAGTCCAGCTGTTGTCCAAAAACATCTTTTCCACGTTGGCATTTTTCTTAAACCCCAAAAGGGTTCTTAGATTAATTAAATTCCACGTGTCATTTTCTCATTGGGTTACAACCTTTATTCTTTTGTAAGACCCACCAAGCTTTTTAGACAAGGCAACAAGTATGTTCCACGTAGCGTCACCATTTTCCACGTCAGCGTTGAAAAGTAGGGCATGTCGGACTTTTGGGTCCCACAAGTTTTTTTGAATGGATGAGAGGTTTGTCGATGCCACGTGGTCGAGTATCGTGTCGAGGTGTGCGACGTCTTTCTCGGGTACGGTGAGGGAAATGTCGGGCCAAGGGATGGTGGATTCGAATGGGAGATGTATCCCGTCGGCTATGATGACGGGAATGCAACCTAAGGCGACGGCTTCGACTAGCCTAGGACTCCATGGGGCCCACCCGAGCGGGCATAAACAAAATGTGGATCGAGCAATTTCTGAGTGGTATCCGGCAAAACGATGACGCTTTAGGTAAAAACGTTTGTTGTTAGCATACTTGCGCCATATCTCCGTTCTCACACGCCTGTAATAATAAAACGTACAAATTAGTATTTAGCTTCTTTTTAACGAAAAAGCGCAAGTGAAATAAAAAATTAAAAATCAAATAAGTGTTTTACAATGTTATTTAAAAAACATATCAAGAGATTAACTAGCAAACCCTTTTTGTTCAAATGCTCATTAGAAAAAGTCAATTTTAGTCAAAGTCAAAACGAGTTAAATGACATACTTGCTGTAAAACCGTCCGCTAACATTCTTTGGGTGGACTTCCATTTTGCCTCTAAAGAACACGAAAATATCTCGACGGCCATTGACCGGCGCCTTTAACAGCGTTGACTTGACCTTTCCAGGCGAAACATAAGGCGGTATAACAATGTGCTCAACATCTTGACAAGGGTGCGCGTATTTGACACCAAACGTTTGTAATAAAATCGAGTTCTTCATAAAGTCTGGTATCCCATTAGCCACTGCTTGATCCTCCTACATTTCAAACACAAAAAAACATCAGCATACGCAGACTTCTAGTTTTACTTTTACATAAATCATATCCCGGTTGATACTATTGGCATAAATGGTTCATAATTGCACTGTTTAGTTTCATTTTTGGTCCGGAAAGCGTATTCCAATCTTCATTTTTCACATTAAAAGGGTAACAAACAACGGAATAAACATATGAACCAACAACGCAACTAGAGACTATTTATGCAAATACTATGACATAAGCGAAAACTGTAATCTACTCTAACTCATATCTAATAGCATACCATGGAATGAAAACAAGCTCCATAATCATGAGACGCCACAAACACATGATCCAAACCATCACTCCTATTCCAAAAGGGTAATCCGGACGAAACAAGCTCAACCGCAGACGAAATAAGCCCACGAGCATGCCCAATGGCTGGAAAACCATTAACCGTGCTAAAATTACACGAAACATAAACCGGAACAAAGAAGAAATCAGCCTCGGATGGGTCTAATGTCCGCACATCGCTATTTAACAACGCCTTGTGTATAGCCACTTCAGATGCAAATAAATGGTTGCTACATCGATTATTCGATAGCCAATCCACATTGTATTTTGATGGTAATTCGTATACATAAACTTTCATATCATTCAATAAACCTGTAAAAGTGTAAATCACATTACATTAACCAAATTGCCATTGTGATTATAACTACTTATTGCATTTTAGTAGAACTAAAAAGGTAACTATTAAAAAATGGTTATAACATTACCATACAACAATTAAAATTTTTTGAGGAGATTTTACCTTATTAACTAAAATTGTTTTATCTGCGTTATTATAAAAGCAGATAAAACAGTTCTTTTTAAACTATCCGCATTTCTAACATAACTTATTTAGAAATGCGGATAATACTGTTTTATCTGCGTTATCATAAAAGCAGATGAAACATTTCTGTTTAGACTATCCGCATTTCGAAATGCAGATACCTGCATTTCGAAACGCGGATAAGACTCAAAATGCAGATAAAACATTTTATTAACTTAAATATCTCTACTAACCTTTCTTTTGTCGAATAACTTTAACCGTGTCGCGTTCCAGGACAGCACGCGACACGGCATTCGCTTGCGAATACGAACCAACTGTGGTTCGCAGCGAATTCGTGTCGGGTTGATGGTTACTAATAAACCCAACCAAGAACAAAAACGTTACACCAACAAATAACAAAACCCATTTAACAATCCTAAGCAAAAACCCATTTCGTAAATACCCTTTTTTATCTCTCATTTTTCATATGTTTTTTTATATTTTTTTGTAAAATGTGGTTGAAGAAGAAGAGATAGTGATTATGGTGGGTTTAATGAATGAATAGTTAAATTTTTGAATAAAGAATTGATTTGTGTTGGTTTCGAGATGTGAAGAATATTTGGTAAAAAAATGAAATGAAATGGATGAATGGATGTTGGTTTTGTTGCAGGTACAGAGAATGGATTTAAAATGGTTTAAGTGGAGGTAAATTAAATGACGGAAATGCCCTTTCTGGCAGATGATGAGTTAAAATGGAATACTAATTTGTCATTCAAAAAAAAAACACGCATATTTAAAAATACAAAGTTTATTATTAGTACTTTTTTCTATTTATTTTCTTTTATGATAGTTTTGCACTTTTGCTGTTAACCGACTAATAGGCTGAACAAAACATACTGAAAACCGAATTAAATCGGAAAACCGAGCCAAACGATTCAATCAAAACCGAACCGATCACATACGCTTTTGATTTTATATATTTATGATTTTCGGTTTTGGTTCTGTTCGTTTCGAGCCAAAACAGCTAAATCATATAAACCGAACTGAACCGAACGGACAGACACAAAACCAAACCGAACCGAGTCATTTTGATTCGGTTCATGTCTTTCACAAAATCGGTTTCTATTTTGGTTCGGGTCATTTTTGAACCGATACTCGACCCTACGCTAATTAATGCTTGTAATAACAAATTCACCTAATGGTCAAACATTTTTTTATTTATTTTTACTAATGAGCAATTAATTTGAGCAACTCATAAAGAAGTGTGAAAATTAAGTTGAGACAGAGGGAGTAAATAGCTAAATTTAATGTTTTAAAAGATGGTGTTTTAATTAATCTGCTTATCGGTAAAGCTTTTGGTTTACGGTTTAACTGTTTTAATTGACGGTTCGACTAAGTTTTTCTATCAAAACCGACTTTTCACTCACCGATTGATTCATGGTTCAATCGATCAAGTCAATTCGAGTCTTAAAACATTAAGTTAAATTTGTAGCAATGGTTGAAATGAATAGAGGGTAAAACAGGAATAAGAATTATTGTGTGAAAATTGTTCCAACCAAGAAAGTGGAGTCTGAAAAGGTAAAGAAGAGTACATTAAATAACAGCTCGTTGTGTATTGAATTTGTAACATTAAAAAGTTGGGAAATAACTTTAAGACAGATTTATTGTGATACCAAAAATTTTAAAGCACATATTGAATTTATGGTTCTTTATGTTAAAGTTTATGTGACTTTGTTTTGTAAAGAAGAGTCAAGACTATTTGAATTTCGGTTAATATATACGGGGTAGTATAAAAAGTTGGAGTAATTATTTAAGGAAAAAATAGCAAAAATTCGATATTCGATATTCAAACATGCTTGCAAAGCTTGAATAACTCCAAATGAATAATAAAGAAATAGGTGTGGTTGGTCTTTACGCATTACTAAAATGGACTTGGTCGGTTTTTAAAGAATGCTTTGAACTAACATGTTTTGATATTCAATTATTAATTGGTCGTATAAAGACATTTTCTTTTTAGACAATATCTTTTTATTGGAGTTGGTGGAAAAGATATTATTAGGACACATTTGCTTCTTTGAAGAAAAAAATCTAGGTAAAAAATAACAAGAATTTTAATCAATTCTTTCGACTTTCGTAAGCTGTGAATCTTTCGTGGTTGGGTAGGGCAAATTGTCTTATTTAGTCATTTTCACCTCGATGTCGGTAGGGCAGATTGCCTTATACTCTTATTTAGTCATTTTGACTGAAACCTCAATATAAGTTCGCTAAGCGTGTTCTCTAATCTCTATGGTGTGTTCATAATGCACAAGTTGAAAACACGGCTATATATCGTTTAATTGCACGGACATCAAGTTATCATTGACCGTATAAGTCTTTTGGTAGACGCAAGTATGAGTAAATCTAAAGAAATAATGAGTTTTAAATGTATCAAACTTATCATTTTTTACTGAGTTGTGTATCCAACTTTTTTTTTTATAAAGCAATAGTCTAAACTTACTAATCTTAGCTATAGTCTAAACTTACTAATCTTAGCTATGTTGTGTACTAATGGGGTGATTAAGGTTTTCTTTTAGAGTTATTTACATAAATCGTCCTTATGGTTAGGACCAAATTGCAACGTTAGTCCTTTATTTTAATGGTCGGGTCTCGGTCGGAACCGGGTCTATGTCAAGTCGGATAGCAGATCTGGTCGGACCGGATTGCGGGTCGGGTTGCCATGTGGCCACGTGCCACTTGTTGGGTCTGTGCCAGAACCGGGTCGGGTCGGGCCAGATTACGGGCCGGGTTGCCGCATGTCACCACCTGAGTGGACCACGTGGCAGCTGTGACAATAAAACCAAAGTGCCCCTCGCCCGGATCGAACTTGGGACCTCTAGGTTATAGGTGAGGGTAATGCCCAGCTGCGCTGGGCATACCTTCATGTATTATTACGCACCATGTTCCTTATGTACGAATATCGATTTTTGATTGATTTTTTATTAATAAAAATAGATTTTGAACCGTTCATTTTAAGAGTTTTAGACCGGTTCAAAAGGAGAGGAAAGTATCATCGGACTCGTTTTTTCATGCTCTTTCCAATGGAGTGCTCAGGGAATTTTTTTGACTTCATTTGAATCTCGTTAAACGTGATAACGTCGTCAAAACTCATCCAAAAATCATCGTTTTTGCTTTATTTTCAAACCCTTGTATCTGCAAGACAAAATAGCATATAACAATCATAACTGCAATATAATTACACATATCTTATGGTTATTAGTCCGTTTTAGCGTGTTTTCTGGTATAAAAATCATGTGTGTTTAGGCACACATCACTACGCGTTTTTCTACATGGTTTTTATACACGGTTTTATACACGTTTTTATACACTCTTTTCCACACGTTTTAATATGCTATTTTAGACACGTTTTTATACACGGTTTTACACACGTTTTTATACACGGTTGTATAAAAAGGTGTATAAAACCGTGTGTAAAACCGCATTTAAAAACGTGTGTAAAATCGCGTATGAGAACGTGTATAAAACCGCGTATAAAATCATGTATAAAACCATGTACAAAGACGTGTATAAAAATGTGCATAAAAACGTGTGTAAAAACGTGTATAAAAAAGTGTGTAAAATCGCGTATAAATACGTATATAAAACCGCGTAGATTTTTTTTTTAATAAAATGAAATTTAGAGTTAATTAGAAACGACCGTTAGTATAAAGGACTAACGTTGCAAATGATCATTGGCTAAATGGACTAACGCTGCCTTTGTTAAACGGCCGTTAGTAATTTTTTAGAGAAAATGACGAAACTTGCAATTTGGTCCTAACCACAAGGATGATTTATGTAAATTACTCTAACATAAAACCTTAATCACTCCGTTAGTACACAACATAGCAGGGATTAGTAAGTTTAGACAATTACTTAAAATAAATAAATAAATAAGTTTGATACACATTTCAGTAAAAAGTGACAAGTTGAATACATTTAAAACGCATTATCCCTAGATCTAAATCTTGAAGCCCCACTAGTGTTACGACCTAAATAAAGCTTTGAAAACCAAGTGAACCCTTATCAGTAAGTGGTCGACTATGTGATTGGTAGTATTATAGCACCTTTAAACATCATACTTTATCCGTCCTAAAATAAATGTCTACATTGCTATTTTAAAATGTCTTTTTCAGAATGCTCTATGTACCTAAAGTAATCCATCGGTTTCTTTGGTTAAACTGGATGGAAATAATGGAATGCATCCGAATGTTGGGTTCTTAATAAGTTCAAGCCCATGGGTGAGAGTTAAGGGCTGGAAAAATGAGGTCAAAGTAATGCAAGAAGCAAAAAAAATTATGCTAAATTAGATCGCAAAAATTACAGTGTCTTTTTCATCGTCTTTTTTCCATTGGAAGTATCCAAAATTCCAAATAATGATTTTTAATAGTAAAACCATTTAAATTTATGTACTTAAACCATCTTGGACACCATAGTTGGTTGGTTGGGCTCGTTAGTGATTATTAAAGCCGCTCAAACAATTAAATAACAAATTATTTTTCTATTCGTCCACATCAAAATATTGTCTTTATTTGTTCACATATTTTAAATACTACAACGCCTGCAACATATAAAAGTTGCAACTATTTTGTTGCCATCCTAGCAAATCATATTACTATGTGACAAGTACATATTTTTTGGTTAAGATTAACACAAGCAAGGAAAATGAATGACACACCGATAATGTCCGAAGACCGAAGTAATGGCAACAGTAGAGTAACTCGGACTTACTCGACAGCAGTCCAAGTCCTCCAAGGACGATGGTTCTCGCTCTTTGCCTCCTTTCTAGTTATGGCCGCCGCTGGTGCAACTTACTTATTTGGTATCTACTCCAAAGACATAAAAAACACACTCGGGTACGTACTTTTATTTTGTAAATCATCGTAAAGCTTCATTTATGTATGCCTAAACTTATGCCTAAACATGCATGTCCTTAGTTGATTGGCTTGTGAGACAGTGAGCCCGCTTAGGACCAATAAAAGCTTTACATGTAGTTTTAGGCATAAGTTTAGGTACAAGGTTAGTCATGCTAATCATTTCTCTTATATCTAATGCCGTTCGAATGCTGAAAGTTAAATGGTTACTTAACTAATAGTTTTAGTTTTGTGTTTACAAATTTGGCCAAAAAAATGTTGATGACGAAAATGCCTAATAAGATTTATGATAGATCAATAGCTTTTTCCCCTATAAGAAAATAATAACATAATTACGTAAACTTTATTGTTCCTTTGCTTAATAGGTACGACCAAACCACCCTTAACCTCATAGGCTTTTTCAAAGACTTGGGTGCAAACATTGGTGTCATTTCCGGACTCATCGCGGAAGTCACACCAACATGGTGCCTCCTCCTCATCGGTGCAGTCGTAAACTTCACTGGCTACTTCATGATGTGGCTTTCCGTCACCCACCGTATTCCTGAGCCACGTATATGGCAAATGTGTATGTACATGTGCATCGCAGCCAATGCTCAAAACTTCGAAAACACGGGTGTTCTAGTGACAACAATAAGAAATTTCCCTGAAAATAGAGGGGTGGTGTTGGGTTTGTTAAAAGGTTTCACTGGATTAAGTGGTGCTATATTTGCTCAAGTTTATTTGGCGGTTTATGGAGTTGATAGTGATTCGAAAGACCTTATTCTTCTTATTGCATGGCTTCCTGCGGTTGTATCAGTTCTTTTTGTTTACACGATTCGAGAGATTAAAGGAGTGAAACTGACACAATCAAATGAGATTAAGGTTTTTTATAATTTCTTGTTTGTGTCTATTGTTTTAGGGTTGTTTATTATGGCCATGATCATAGCTCAGAAGATGGTGAATTTTACGCGCGTGGGTTATGCAGGAAGCTTATCCGTAGTGTGTTTTCTACTCTTTGTTCCTCTATTTATTTCTATCAAACAAGAACTTGAAATCATGAAGAAAACCAATCAAGAAGTAATTCCGGTTTGTGAGGTTAAAGTTGAGACTTTGGAACATGATGAAGAACCGTCTTGTTTTGATAACATTACGAATAAGCCTAAAAGAGGTGAAGACTATTCGATTCTACAAGCTTTGTTGAGCACTGATATGATGATTCTTTACATAGCAACATTTTGTGGGCTCGGAACAAGCTTTACCGCGGTTGACAACCTTGGTCAAATTGGGGAGTCGTTAGGTTACCCTCGAAAATCTATAAGCACATTTGTGTCACTCTTAAGTATTTGGAACTATTTTGGAAGGATTTTCTCAGGGTTTGTGTCTGAACATCTTTTACATAAGTATAAATTCCCTAGGCCGCTTATGATGACACTAGTACTTTTCCTTTCGTGCATTGGGCACATCTTAATCGCTTCTCCTTTCTCTGGGTCTGTTTATATTGCGTCTATAATCATTGGGTTCTCATTTGGTGCACAACTCCCATTACTATTTGCAATTGTTTCAGAGCTATTCGGGCTCAAACACTTCACGACATTGTTCAATTGTGCACAATTAGGAAGCCCACTTGGATCCTATGTTTTGAATGTGAAGATTACGGGGCCAATGTATGATAGGGAGGCAATCAAGGTATTGAAAAGTAGTGGTTTGGATCGATCATCGGTGAAAGAGTTGGTTTGTATAGGTAAACAATGCTATAGGCAATCGTTTATGGTGTTGGCCGGTGCATGTTGCTTTGGAGCCTTGGCTACACTTGTATTGGTGGCTAGAACAAGAGATTTCTACGGTGGCGATATTTATAGCAAATTCAAAGAGCAAAACATGGAGGCCAAGGCCGAAGTTTCTTGATTCGGTTATGCTTGATGTATAACACTGTATCATGTTAACATTGGATAACAACTATTAATAGTGGTAAGCAACTAAGCACCATATATATTGATGCCAATATACATATTGGGAAAAAGATTATGCATAAGTTAAATGTAATTTTGTCAAGACAGGATTCCTTTTTATTGGTTCCATAGAAGTATAAAACAATGCAAGAAGCCAATGATTTTACTCTAAAATTGGGCTGTTTAAGCCCAAATGAAGATTTTAGCATAGTATATGAGCCCAAATAAGTAGATTATTTATGAGTTTATGACCAAATTATAGGTGGCTGTTTTCTGTTTTTTTATCCTTTCTTAGGACAAATTCACAAAATATATACAACGTATACGGTTTTGTTTATACCCCAAACTCAAAAATATACTTCTAAGTAACGAAAAGCCATTACAATTTTGCAAGGTAACAAAAGTATCAGTATTTTTTAAACTATAGCCTTTTAACTTATATAGGTGTTTCATCAACCAAATAATTTAAAATTTGACCTTGAGACATTGTTGTGTGAATATATTCGCCTTAGCACTCACATGAAAAAATGTATATATGAATTAAAATTGTTTTGGGAGTATTGAATGAGTTCTGGTTGAGCAATTCTAAAAATGGTCAAATGGAAACCAATTTTATTTCCCACCAGAGACTTGTCAGTTCATGCCTTTCCAAAAAGACTAGTCCGAAATTTCGGCTCACACCTTTTTCTTTTCTTTTTAAATCGGTGAATACTCACGTATATCAACAAGATTTTTTAGCAATAGACAATTATAATTGCGATAATGTGGTTAAGTGTTATGTGTAATATTTATACATAAAATGTATAATTATCAAAATGCAATTGAAAAAAGTTGTAACATGCGATAATTCAACTCAAAGATAGATTCTTAAAATGTATCAAATAATATATAAAAATACATTAGTGAAACCGAAAGATTTCACCTTATTTTTAAAAATATTTGTAACATTTGGACTCAAAGGTTTACGTTAAAAAATAATGTGAGAATCAAACTAATTTTAAATATTTGCAACATAGAGATTGACCCAATTCATGAGCAAGTGTATAAAAAATAACAGTTGACATGTTTAACACTTGTCATTTAAACGGAAATAAAAAGTTGTAATGTTTTCTATAGCAATATTTTTTGAAATTTAATTAGGAAATTGAAGTTTTAAAATGGTATTATAGGTAGGAGTGGCATTTTTTAACCTGGCACGAAACCCAACTTGAAACTGACACGAAAATTAACAGGTTCAGGTTGTGTCTAAATAGATTTCGGGTCTGGTTTGGGTCTACTCATCTAACTCGTTTATTATACTGGTCAGGTTCGGGTTAGGAATAAATTAAGCGGGTTGACCCGCTAACGCTTTTAAGATGGGAGGTGATTTGCACACTCATCTTTTTTATTTGCACACTCACAGTACAAGTTATTAAAACAGGATGTAAATATGGTACAACTGTTTGATGCGGTACTTGGTGTGTCCCAATCAAAAAACAAAGTGTGCAAATCAATTCCTTTTTAAGATTTTTTTTTTCTTAAATTAAAAATTATTTATATTTTATTATACGGGTTAAATGGGTTAAACGGGTCAACCACAAACCTATTTAACCCGTTTAATGTGCCAACTTTATTATATAAACGAGTTACATGGGTCAACCAGAAACCCGTTTAACCTATTTAACCAGCCAACCCAAATATACGGGTTAAATGGGTTAAGTTCGGATTAGGTGTAAACAGGTTAAGGGTTGATATAGCTGAGCCGATTATTTAAATGGGTCATGTTCGGGTTGTGGTTTTCTGATCCGCCAACCTGTCAACCCGAACCCTCCAACCCGAACTGACCCGAATTGCCACCTCTATTTATTGGTATTATACATTACTAAATTTTAAAATTTTCAAATTTAAGAAAAAAATATGCATGTATTATAAATAGTTTAGAGCAAAGATATGTATCTAATCAACATATTTTATGCATGTCACAAAAAGTTAAACCTTTTAGTGTAAATAAAAGGAATGTTAATATGGTTAAGTGAGAACTTAGGCTACCCACAGTGGGTGAATAAATATCGGTCGAATCTTTATGATGACCGATATTGAAGATCGGTCGACCCAATGTGGGGGTGGGTCATGAAATGGTCGACCATGTATTTGGGAGAGTATCAGTCGAAAAAACGACCGATATTATTAACACAAAATTTTCAATGTAAAAAAAAAAAAAAAAAAAAAAAAAAAAAAAAAAAAAATCGGTCACCACTGTGGCACTTGGGTCGTTTCTGGTCGCCGGAAAAAGAAAGCTGACGTGGCACTGGTGACCCAGGTCACCACTGTGGGCAGCCTTATAATCTTTTTCTGATGTAAAACATTTGATATTCGTTAAGTTTAGTGAAATTGGCACTTATGACAAATAGTTAGCTACATGCCTACATGTAACATGTATGTTCTCGCATGTCATATATATTGCCATGTCAACGTTGCTAAAAAAATACTCCGTAGTATGGTTAGACAAGTTATATGTATCTTGTAGGAAAAATATAGCAAAGATTGGAAGCCGACATCCGATTTTATACCTAGTTCTAAAAGTAGTAATATATCGACCTTTGTTGGAGGGACGTTTTTACATGTCTACTCGTCAATGTCTTCCTTTCACAAACACTTTTCAAAAAGTAAACATGAAAATAAATTAAAATTTTGAGCCATATGTCAAACTGAAAATATTTTAAATTTCTCTTTATACTGAACAGGGCCGTCCCATGAATTTATGAAATTTTTGAGGGCCCTGTACGAAATTAAATTATGAGGCCCTTCGATAAGGAATGCTATATATAAAGTGTCACCATTTATAAGATATAATGCAATTAGTTAGCTAAATTTTCTAACATATTACTTATTTAAGATACTTTCTCATCTAAATAGTTTTTTCTTTGTGAAAAATATGCGTACACATGCATATAACTATTAACGGGACAAATTTTGAGGCCCTTAAAAATTTTGGGGCCCTGTGCGGTCGCTCACCTTGCACACCCTCAAAGCCGGCCCTGATACTGAAAATATTTTAAATTTCTCTTTAAGACTCAATTTTTATTCTAAATTATTGTGCTGCTTGTATTACAGTAGTATTTTTTTGGCATAGAATATAAATAAATCCAAAGAAAAGACATAGATAAGACTACTAACCTAATTCAACCCCTACTCTCTTGAATGGACCATTTTGCTCTCACTTTTGGCCTTTTTCACCTCCTTTCCCTCTCTTTTAAGTTTTAAAAAGCAAACACATGCACTTCGGTTTGACATGGTTATCTTTTAAAGCTATAAAGATAGTTGAACTTTCATCTTTTAGGGTGGTGGCAGTCATGCTTCCGAAATCATCCATACCTCTCAAATCCACTAATAATATCATTCCACCTCATCTCAACTATTTCATACTTTTTTCATACCTCTCAACCCCTTTTTAGTGGCAACCATGCCTTTTTCATACCTCCCAATCCACCAACTAATTTTATTTTTTTATTTTTTATTTTCATAAATTATATTAAACAATTTAATAAAAACATACATATTTCATTAATAATTAAAAGGTTAATGGTTAAACAATGTTAATAAATATTAAACAATTTTATTCGTTAGTAAATTTAAAAGGTTACACGTGTTTGAACAAAAAAAAAACAAACAAGAGCTCCATGCCTTAAAAGTCTCCTTCCTCCCTTCTGAACCAAAAAACAAACTATCTCCTCTTCCTCTGTCTTCGCCATCTTCACACATTTTTTTTTTTTTTTTTTTTTAATTGGCCTCAAAATTTGGTCTCCCCAACGTCCTCTTTCTTCCCAAAATAACGGTCACGAAGAATGCTCCATGCCGTTGGCGGCATCAAATGCCGCCCATAGCATAACCGCCGAGTCCATACCGCTCATGTCTGGCGGTCGGTGCTTCACCGCCCGGTAGGTATGGCCCAAACGCTGGCCATTACCCCGCTGCCACATTGCCACCACCCTTAGACAGCACAATACAGATGTTCAAAAGGCTCCGCAAAGTCTCGTAAGCTCGCATAAAGCGTGAGCTATCATGCCGTCCCACGACCGCTTATGCCATGTTTTTTTAAACTCGTGTATATATGAAATATGTATAAAATATAAATATTTTTCATATTTTGTGCGTTTAGGTCACGCCTTATAAGAAGCAAAAGCTTGTTCTTAGCCGCAAAAGCGTGGCGATCATGCCGTCACGGTGCCACGCCTCGCGCTTTTATACCTTGACCACAAGTAGTACTAATTAATGCTAATATTTCAAACATAAAATGCTATGTTGAAATTAAGGCACAGGACTAGGGTGTAATCGAGCCGAGTCCCGAGTCAGTATGTGTACATTGGCTCGGCTCGGCTCGTTTAAAACAGTCGGTCGAGTATTTTTCGAGTTGTTTCGAGAGTTGTCTCCGGCTCCGATTACGCACACCCCTATATAATAGATGATAATAATAATACCAAATATATATAGGGTATATATATACCCCCACCTATATACTACTATATATATATATATTATATAAATATATAATTATATATAATATACTATAATATATATAGTATATATATAGTATATATAATATAATTATAGTATATATGAATATAGGGGATATTATGGGGATATGGTTAGCTATCACCTTGATGTACGGCAATTAGCTACACATCCTTTTGTAAAATCTTCTTAAAAAGTAACAAGTTCAGCCCCTGTATTAAGTCACAGGGCTTAACTGTATATTTTTAAAAGCATTTTAGCAAAGGATGTGTAGCTAATTGCCTACACTTGGATGTAGGATAAAGATCATCCCCCTATACTATATATATAAATAATATTATATAAATATATATATAATATACTATATACTATATACTATAATATAATATATATACCTAATATATATAATACTAATAAAACTATATATATATATATACTATGTATAATAGTATATCATATAGGTACGATCACAGGGCTCTACTACTATATACACTACCTAGTAATAATAATACTAAATAGGTATACTATATATATATTTTATTCGGGGTAACATGTGTAACTCGACGTCAGTCCGAGTAGCTCGCGAGTTGTCTCGGCTCGTTTAAAATCGAGTCGAATCGAGTATTTTTCGAGTCGATCTCGAGTTGCTCGCGAGTTGTCTCGGCTCGTTTACACCCCTACATGTGACCTTGTTAACTCGATCATATGACTTGCTTTAGCTTAGTGGATTAGTTAGTTTGACTATTGAAAGTTGAAACCAAGCTTTTTCGATATGGCGCTTTTGGCTAGACTACATCACGGGTGGACAAAGTTAGATCATGGCGTATCTTATAAATATCCATCTCAATAGCCTTTCTAGACATCCACGGAGTGGAACTTTAGAAATATTTTACTTGTAATTTTATATCAAATTTATGTTGATTACATATATCTGACATTTTGATGCAAACCAAACATGGGCTCTCACAAATATGAGTATGAATGAAAGCTCTTAGGATATGTTTGGCAACGGGTTTTTCGAGGCTTATAGAAATCTGAGCTTTAAAAATATACACAAGCTTATGGAAGGCTTCATAGGCCACAAGTTTCCATAAGCCCAAACCCATAAAAAATGGTTTATTGGGGCTTATAGCTAGTCAAATTACATAAATAACTAATATAATAGTTTATCAAGCAAAAGTTGAAATATGTATGAATTTAATTTGACGTATTGTTATGCGATTTTACATTAATAAGCTTCAACTTCAACTAATTCGCCAAACAGCTTTATAAAAATATAAGCTTCAGCTTTGAGCTTATAATATAAGCTCTAGCCTCAGCCCCAGCCGATTGAGCCAAACATACCCTTAGTCTGTGTAAACATAAATAAATCAAGTTTGTACTTTTTTATTCAAGTCTCCAGCTTGAACAAGTTGTGTTGTAGTGTCAAGAGTTTAAACTTGCCGAGTTATGAGCAAACCTCAAGTATACACATCTTTGAAAAGAAAAGCCTAAGTAGTGTTTAATATAACAAAATGATTTAAAGATGTCCATGTTTATTTCTGTTAATTAACTTCGTCTAACATTAATAAGCTTCAGCTCCAACTAATTCGTTAAACAACTTTATAAAAATATAATCTTTAGCTTTGGGTTTATAATATAAGCTCCAGCCCCAGCCTAACTCCAGCTACAGCTCCAGTCACAACTCATTACACCAAACATAAGCTTTGCATATATAAACATACAAAAATCAAGTTTGTACATATATAGATAAGTCTCCAGCTTGGACAAGTTGTGTCATAGCGTCAAGAGTTTCAAACTTGCCAAGCTACGAGCAAACCTCAAGTATACAAATTTTTTTAAAGAATAGCCTAAGTTACGTGTTTACTATAACAAAATGATTTAAAAATATCAATGTTTATTTCTGTTAATTAACTTTGTCTAAACATAATCAAATACAATAACACAAAGGTTGGTGTTATTTGAACCTTCTTATATATTTGCACATCTGGTGTTACAAAAATTATTATTATTTTGTTATTTTTTATTATTATTTTTTTTTCTATATCTATTAATTGCAACCCCCTCCTCCTCCCCCTTTAAGTACCATAGTTGAGGAAGATATTTTTCTCATAGACTGTTATTCCTGTAATAAACTGCTAGAAAAATACAAAAAAATGTCAAAAAAAGTTTTATCTATAGAACAAACTAACAGTAAAATATACTCACCGGCTATTATATCTGCAAGGCTGAAATTTAAATTAAAAAAATAAAAAATAAAAAAGTGCAAACATGAAAATGGAAAAGTACAAATAAAATTACCCTAAAAGGCTAAAACAAATATGTAAAGTGTAAACACTACTGCTCTATAAAATTTAAAAAGAAAAAAAATATTGTTTCATATTTGACTTTTTTGTGTGATCATTCTTTATCTCACACTTCTCAAGTCAAAACAAATAGTATACTAGTAACAAACATCCATAGTTTATAAAACACAAAAATAAAATAAAAATGAAAGATAAACAAATACACTGTTGACATACAGTAGCCAAGACCATGACTAGCCCCAAGAAAACACCATATAACCCCAAAAAACACCACCCACCCACACACACTCCCTCACTCATTTCTTAATCAAACCATCACACTAAAAATCACCATTTTTCAAGCATTAATGGAAGATGATCAACACACCAATTATCTTCTCAATGATTGGTCATATTTTTGCCATACAAAGGTAAAAAAAAAAAAAAAAGAAAGAAAAAAGTTTCCATTTTTATCACTTATTTCATCCTACTCATCTCAAACATGTCACATTTTATAATGAGTTTTGTATTTTTGTTAGTTTTTGTTATCTTGGCTATTTTTTTAATGACATGTGAACTTAGTATAATTTAAGTGGTGTTTTTCTAAGCTTATTTGACGGGTTAATGAGCTTATTTAATATTTGGTAACCACTTAAGCTTAATTTTATGCATTTTTGAGCTTATCTACTTAGCTTATAAAGTTTGTAAGCTCAATTGTATAAGCTCATATGCCCAAAAAGTCTAGCTTACGAGCTTATCAAATTTTCAATAAGCTCGTAAATCTATCCAATAAGCTTAGACAAACATTGCCTTATAAATACAACTCTAACCGGTCATGTCAACCTTTTTTGAAAGCGCTTTACCCGGTTTGAGTATGTGACGGTGGGCTCAAATTCCGTGGATTAGTCGGCCAAAAAGTCGAAAACCTTGGTTTCCGAAAAAATGCTTATAAATTTAACGAAATCTTTTTATTGCAACAGAGTACAGAAGAATTAGCAGAATCATTATTAATCACAACAATGGAGCTTGAATCAACAAGAATCAAAGCAGAACAACAACTAAAGCTCAAAAACGAAGAACTATCCCATCTCAAAAACCTTCTAAAAATAGCAATAACCGAAAAAACAGAAGCCCAAGCTCTCTACAAAAACCTTCTAAAAATAGCAACCACCGTAGCACCACCGTACTCCGCCGTATCAAGCATTTCCGACGAACAAGAACCCATTACAAATCATGGGTTTTCTTCCTCTGACTGTGAAGAATCCATCGTGTCATCTCCGGTGCCGGAAAACCCTTTTCCGGCGGATCAAGATTTTGGTTTTCCGGTGAAGGGGTTGCCGGAAAATGGGAGGTTTCTGGAGGCGGTGATGAAGGCAGGGCCTTTGTTGCAGAATTTGATGGTGGCTGGAGCAATGCCACTGTGGCGCCACCCGCCGCCGGCGGTGGATGTTCGCCGGATTCCGCCGCCGCCGGTGGTGGCGGCGCCGGTGGTGAGTTATTTGCTTGATAAGAAAAGAGGGTTTTGTGAAGGGTCTGAGTGTTGTACTGAGACCAAGTATCAAAGGATTAGAATTAATTAAAGTTTAGAAACCCGGGTTCAAACCTCGCTAGGTGAATATCTTGAGATAGCCGGGTACGAAAATACTGGTTAGACCGCGTATATCATAGTAAAAATGCTCGAGTGGCATGAATAGGGATATCTCTTCGTTCTGCCTGTTTGGTACTAAAATATGATTATAGTTTAATTACTTTGTTAAGAGTTTATTACTTCATTAAGTAGGTTATTATTGGGTATTATGAGGTGGAGGGATATTCTTTCCCATTTGTAAAGTAGAAATCTACCCTAATACAATGGTTCCTTATGGTATTTGATTTTTTGTTGCAAACTAGCAAAGTTTATTTATGGGAAATGATTTGCACACTCTATTTTTTTTATTGAGACACTTCTCTATATGCATTAAACTGTTGTACTGTGAATGTACATTATTTTAACCGATTGTACATATGAGTGTCCCAATCAAAAAATGAAGTGTGTCAATCATCTCCCTTTATTTATGTTCATAGAGTTTATTTAAAATTTAATGACCAAAATTAGCCCCTCATTTTTTAAGTTTTCTTTTTACAAATCGACACATAAGATTTTATGCGTATTTATTTTGCTCGATACAATTTAATTGAGTTTGATCAAATTGAATATAATTTTGACTTTTATTAGCCAATAGCGTTTATATGGCAAAATTAAGTTCTTATATTAGTTTTACTGAAAACTTCTCAAAAACCTGATTATCCATATTTTATGTTCTTTTATTATATAAAAGATGGGGAAATGATTAGTGCAGCAACAGCGCAGCCTTTTTTTTTTTTTTTTTTTTTTTTTTTTTTCTATACACCTGCGCTACAAATGATCTTGTATCCCCCCCTCCCCACAAAAAAAATCAAACATGGAGAACGGATATGGAAGAAAACATGAATTCGTGAATAGGCTGTCAAATTTGAAAGAAGAAAAAGACCAAAGAAGGCTGCTGCAACAGTGATCATTTCCCCATAAGAGATTGACGATGGTTCTTACTTCTTGGGACTCAAAAAAAGTTCGAACAGCTCAAGTTTAGCTCAAGCTCGAATACAAATGTATATGTTGACGATCAAGAAATTATGAGGCTCAAGCTCATTTTATCACATAATATTGTAGTATAACGTCTTCTGATATAATATCAAAGTTAACATAAGAAACGAAAATAATAATCTAACTTATATCAATATATCGCCATTCTTTCCTTAGAATGAGAAACTTCTCGCATAAATACAACCTATCTCAAAGATACTTTCAACGGCAATCTTTTCACATATATGACATGTATCTCCCAACATATTTCAAAAGTGTATCCAACAAGACTTGAATTCACAATCTCTTAAGGCTGGATAGCAAGGTAAATACATTTTCACCTTACAGCGCTACCTCAGCCTTCTCTCTCCTCTCACTTCCCCTCACTCCCTATCACTTTTTTGTGGACATGGTCACCTTAACTTCACCTTTTATTAAAATACACACTTTATAAAAATATACTCCACTAAATACTCCACACACACTCACAAACCAAATAAAATGCTATAAAACAAAATATTTAGGCCCACATCACACAAGGTAAAGTAAGGTGATTGGTTCACCTTAATGCTTCTCGGGGACCATAACTCGCGGGTGAGAATTGCTTCGGGCCAAGGAGGTCGCGTGTGAGAATTGAAGCAAGGTGATCGGATCACCTCCCTTGCCATCCGGCCTAAGTAGATGAACATACTCAGATACCACTACACCCAAAACTTTGGTCTATGTATCACCATTTACAACATAGTGTCCAACTTAATTAATCATCTTAAACTTCAATGAATTTCATTTTATTTTTTATAACATTTCTCGCGTTATATATTATAGAGAGAAAGAATTAAGTCATGTCTAATTCTTACTCTTTCATTTAATTTTCTTGGAGAGGGAAACTAAAACCAAGTTGCCAATAGTTTGAATTTGTTTTAGGGGTTAACATAATTTCACATATTTGATAAACTCATTCAAGTCAAAATAAAACATCTCTAACTCTACATATATGTCGATATCAACTTTGTGATTAGTTTAGAATTGATTAACGACTATGGTGGAAGAGTTGGAGCGACTCATTAAAGTTAAGAACAAAGAAGATGATGTTTTTACTAATTGTAATTCCAAAAAGTACCACAATGAACTTTTTGTCTATTATCATATACTAAAATTTTGACTAAAAAAAATATTTACGGAAAAGAAAACAGCGAGTTTGTTAATTGAGTTGAAGTTTCATTCCAACGAACAACCAAATACACATATGAAGTCTTTTATGGGGGAGTTTATACGGACCCTCCTTGTTGATGTATAATCTGGCGCGGGCTGGATTTGACGACTTTCCCTGGGCCGTTCGTCATCATCTCGAGCCCTGAGTAGACCTGTCAACAAAGAGAACCCGTTAGGAGTGGACCCGAGGCCGTAGCCCCGGGATCCACCTCCGACGGTCAAGTTAGTATCGATGCGATATAGCATTCAAGAATTAGGTTTAGGGTAACTTGTTGTGTTCTGTTGTGAAGAGAATCCCAACCCTATATTTAGGGTAACCTGTTGTGTTCTGTTGGCCCATTCCAGACTATACGTCCACAAGCCCCCCAAATCTAGTGTGACATAGTGCATGGCTATGTTATGCTAGACTTAAGTTCTGTTCATGGCCGCGTAGGCCCAATCAACCATGACGGCATGGCCCATGTGTGCGCAACTCAGGTGTGCGCATAGGACGGACTATATTGCGCAGCCCAAATGCGATAGTGCGCACTGGTTGTCCAGAGGCGCAGTCCTGTTTAGCCCATTAGACTATATTCGAATCCGCGACCTTGTAGGCGCGTCCGTGGTTGTAACACCCCCAAAAATCGTACAGCGGAAGACTTACAAGCTTTTGTGGTGTTACGAGGATTGGTACCATCACAAGTATAGATAACAAGACCATAGATAGAATATAAAAGTAAACCAAGTCAACGAAGTTAAAGTTTACTTTTATTCCAAGATCTTAGGGTTTATAGGCCCAAATAGATAGCATAAAAGATAGGTCCAAATTTATTATCAGAGTGCACATCGATTTCCCTCAAACCAAACCAAGTCCAAAGCAAGCTTCACCAAAGTCCAAGCAAAAAGCATTCATCAATTACCTGAGAAAAACATGCTTAAAAAGTCAGCTTTCGCTGGTGAGTTCATAGAGTTTAATCATTCGAAATACTTACGGGACCTGAAGGATTTAGCGCTATGTGTATGACTAGGGCAGGCATAGACAATCATACTATACTTATCACAATTCCAATTCCATCACAATCATACTCATACTAGTTTACCACCTTTCTAGAAGGCGGAGGGTCAGGTGCGAGCGGGCCACATCTCGACGGTACACTAGCCGGGAACACTAACAGTAAGGAACCACCCATTACTGCCCCGAACTAGGCCGTAGTAGTGTATACTCCAAACCAGGGTTTCGCCCTAGTAGGTCGACAACTACTCGTCTATCCTAAACTAGTCCACACAATAGCAAAACAATTTATACCAGGTCCAAGAAATGGGTAGCATGTTTTCTCCCCCAAGTTTAGAAATCATTCGAAAATAAATGCGAGTAAAAGTGGGGCTATAAACTCACCTCGAAATAGCAAGCAATCAATACACGAGTAAGCAAAGAAAATTCGGCTAAGACTTCACAGCAACTATTGACTCGGCACGACCTATTCAAGTATATATACTTTCGCTCAATACCACTTCTTAAAATAATTATACTCCCAATAATCCCAATGGGTTTCCTTTTACTTTCCAAATAATCCTTTCTTTCTTTGAAAACGCTTGTTATCGCTTGGTATCATTTTGGTATCCTTTGGTATCGAAGTGAGGATTCTAGAGACAAAGTCTCGACTCGTTGGCTATAAGCCAAATATACTATCCATAACAATCACATACGGCTCAAAACAAATAATAAGTCCACATAGCATATAACCACATTTAACGCACATACTAAAACATATAGCACATAGTGGTCAAGGTCAAATGATATGCCTTCATAAAATAAATAAGTCGTCTCATGAAGGGTCGATGGCTTATCAAATCCGTCAACTTGATAAGTCCAACCATTCACGTATTACTTATGTATTGACCAAGTTATATCACGTACGTACAAGTCATAGGATGGACTTCTCGTCAATTTAGTTGTATAATATTACTATTGGGCCCTTACTGGACTCGTCAGCCCAATAAGTCCAACGATAATACTACACGACTTATTAACGTTAACTCAATCCTAAACTTTACTACAATGGGTCAAATCACATATTACTCGATAACGTCGGTTTGAATCTAGTTATATAATGTACTCGAATATTTAATAGTCCATGCCGAAAGAATTATTTGCTTTCGGAATCCGTTATGGTCCGTACGTCCAAATATTTCCTTCATCGTTTATGGTTCTTATTCGTTAGTTATGTTTTAATAAGGCGTCGATAAATATTAATTTTTAACGATTAATAGTTATCGTTGCGTTATTATTATTATTCGTTTATTACATCGCTTAGTTATTATGTAAGTTAGTATATGTACATACATATATATGTGCTAGCAATTATATATATATACGTACACCTCCAAACTTACTTAATATTTAAGTTCGTTGAAATAAACGATTACTAACGAATCATTACATATTCAAGTCCACGTGTCCGAGTCATGACCTCTCGTCCACATAACTACTCAAAGTCCAATGTCCAAATGAAATCGGCATCGTCAGAGTCAATCAAGACTAAAAAGTCAAAATGACCTCAACATGCACAAACAATAATCACACAAAATATATAAGTCCCGATGTCCAATAATACTCCAAACACCAATCATTCGAGGTCGTCTACGACACTCGTTCTAATCCTATCTCCGTTCCACTAAAAGTATTCAACCTTATAACTCCGGAAATTTCGATCCAAACACAAGGAAACAAACGTTAGTTACAAGTGAATATATATACACATAGTCACGTATTTCACCAAAATAATACACATAACCACAAAATACTCGTTTTCACATAAAACCATATTTTCCGTTACCAAATATACGTATTACTCCCATTTACCTCAAGGTTTCACATAATTCGCGTAATACACATAAACACATACCACAAGCATACAAGTCACAATATTCCACGTTTTACAAATGTTTTTCCGACAACTTAACCATTTCACCACTTTCAAGTGTATATCCCGACACAATCCTACATATTACCATATTCGTCACAAATTCGCATAACGCGCCAAAACGAGCTACTAAATCATACACGTACCAAGTAAATGACCATAAGGACTAACCCGTGCCCACTAGGCCACGGTGACCTTGGGAAACGAGCCACAACCTTCGGCCTAGGGCCTTAGGTGCTCGACCAAACATCCAAACACATCCTAGACTTACCAATCTTGTTCCAAACACTACCAAATCATGCTAGAAACAAACTACAACAACCAACATCATCAAAATGGGTCAAAACCCCAAAAATAATAATGGGTCGTGGGTCAAACCCACGGATTGACCACAAATCCGAATCCAAATCACTTCCAAACGATACCAAACTTGTTTCTCTTATGTTTTTATTAACCAAAATGTATTAAAACATCAAAACCCACTTAGTTTTACCCAAACTTTACAAGAATATCGTGGGTTTGACTTGTAACAAAGTCAAACCTTCAATAAAATACTTACCACTTTACCTTTTCTTCAAACCAAACAAGATTTCAACAACAAAAGTGATGAAAACAATGATATATGTCACGAATTTAATTGGGTTTTATGTTTTTAGGTTGTTTTGATGTATAAAAATTATATAGGGATGATTGGAAATGGATGGGGATGATGTTTTTGAGCTTGGATGATGTCAAAAATGAGTGTGTGTGTGTGGTGTGTGTGTGTGGCCGGCGCAAGGAAGAAGAAGAAGGGAGGTAGGATTTTGATATTTGTTATAAAAATGGATAAGAAAAGATATGTAGTGATATCTTTGGGTTATTGGCAAAAATGGTCCCCCTAGTTATTAGTTTTTAGAGTTTAGTTGAACTAGGGAACCCAAAACTTTTATTTTTCTAAAACTTACCCCAAAACATATTTTTGAGTTTATAAGTCTAGCCGGTAGCCACCGAATTCGTTTTTAAGTGCACACCACGTGTTTTACAATAATTTCCCCAATATATTTCCAAAAGTTCTTTTAAATGACGGACCCAATTAAAAACATATTTTTACGATTCGGGTAAACTAAGTGAATTTTTATGTCTCAAGATTCTTAATCGTTACTTGTCCAAAAATACGTTTCATTAGGATTTCTAGTGCCAAAGTCAAATAGTGCCTAACGCGAAGTACTCAAATAGCCTAATTATTACTTAAAACGATAAACGTTTGATATATATTCAACTTTCCAATCCAAATTTCTCAAAATTACTCAAAATCATTTTACTTCAATACTCGGGTTTATAAAAATAGTAATGCGGAAGTTTTTAAAAGACACCCAAATTTACCAGTTGTCACAGTGGTGACCATGTTCCATCCTGAGTAACGCCCGTTCTTACATGACGGGGAGGGATGCGCATATGCTAGGTTTCCCGCCACAGTGTGACAGTAAAGACCCCGTAAGAAGAACACGTAGTTCTATAGTTGGGGTAACACTGACATTGCGATTGTGAGAGTCTCACAATGGTGAAGGTGGATCTCGTATGCTGCATCCTGGGTAAGGGCGTACCTTTTGTACCAGTAGCGATGCAGCATGGTGCGACAGAAGACATGCTTCTGTGGCAAAGGTGCGCGCTGTGCGCGACAAGGAGGTGCGAACATTACATCCGTCTTTACAATCGACAGAGGACGTCTCCCCTGAGTGACGCGTACAGAAACAATGGTATTATATACCCTGGTAGCCCCCCAAGTTTGATGGTGATACTCTTGTAGGAGCATTAAACTTAGTTATTCAAATCCTGAAAAACACTTAATGCAAATATTAAAAGTATATGTCGCGAATCGCAACATATAAAACCTAATGAAGTAAAAGATTAGCGTGAAGCAATATATAGCACATAGCATGTGAAATTAACACATAAGAGAAGTAGTAGTGCGAATCACCTATCGTGAGGTTTTACAAACTACATAAATAATGAATTGTTGTTTTAATCGCACTGTGACCGTGACTAATAGTTTCAATTGCACGCACAGACGCAGATGGATGTATCGTGACCACATAGACCCGAACGTTTATGGATGATCGCAGATGAACATAACATGACCACGGCTTCTGTCCAGTGCGCTCATGGCGATTGACTAGCATCGTGGTGCCTGTTCAATAGCACGTAGCTAATCTGCGAAGATGTCCGAACGCACGGCCTAACGCGGGTAGATTCATCGTGACTGCGTTGTTCAAACGTGCAAACAAGCATACCAACCGTAAAAACATTATGTGCGCGAATTAATTCGCGGCGAAAAAATAAAGTAGGTCTGATCATGCGAACTTAGTGCGACTATAGATAAAATCGTGTTTACCAAGTTAAAAGATTTACATTAAATCTTATGAATATTTAAAAGATAACATATCTTAACGCATGAATACTGCATCGGCCGGATTTTAAAGTGCAACCCAAAAAAAATACAAAGTATTAAAGTTACCGGCTTTTGAACTCGATGGTTGCTTTCCGGTGATGTGAGAGCACGAAACTTGTCGTAATCATGTCCCACGGATGGCGCCACTTGTTGATGCATAATCTGGCGCGGGCTGGATTTGACGACTTTCCCTGGGCCGTTCGTCATCATCTCGAACCCTGAGCAGACCTGTCAACAAAAAGAACCCGTTAGGAGTGGACCCGAGGCCGTAGCCCCGGGATCCACCTCCGACGGTCAAGTTAGTATCGATGCGATATAGCATTCAAGAATTAGGTTTAGGGTAACCTGTTGTGTTCTGTTGTGAAGAGAATCCCAGCCCTATATTTAGGGTAACCTGTTGTGTTCTGTTGGCCCATTCCAGACTATACGTCCACACTCCTATAGGGGGTTCCGTAGGGCCCTGTGCATTGCGGGTTTATACGGTGTGCATCGCGGTTTGTACATTTTAACCAAAACCCCCTATTGTCACATCATAAGAGGGGTCTTAATAACATAACCCGTCTTTTATACCAACTCTAGAAGGACTTGCATAAAGACATCTACGGAAATATAACTCTAGAAGGACTTACATAAAGACATACGGAAATATATTTTGCTTTAGACTAACAACCAACAAGAAGTATGCTCGTTCTGATTACAAAAAGTAATCACAAAGTCATGTACAAATCTAATGATTTGGTACATGTGCCATCGCATCCAAGGATATTGCATATCATCGTATGCATATCTAAAATGTGAATACGAAGTATAAGATCAAAGGGAGGTTACAATTTCACTTTTTAGAGCAAGCAACACTTTATTTTCGCTTGATTTGATCCCTAAATTATAATAAAATGCAGAAAATATCTTTGATAAAGTGTTTGTTTACATTCGACAAAGTACTAGTCACATCTCTCTCACCTTCTACTTCAACGCTACATCACTATTCAGCACATCACGACTTCCCTCACCTTTCACCCACAATAGTCACGACCGAGACGAAAATTTGAATTGGGTGTTATGGCGTTTTGTTATCGACGTTTTGAGTTTTAGTTTTGGGAATGTTTTGTTGAGACATTTTGTAAATAATGAGAGAATGGGAGTAAAATGGTATAGTGTAAATAATGAGAGAATGATAAGTCGTGTTTAAGAATGTTGAAGTTTGCGGGGTATTTATAGGTAATAAAATGATATAATGTAATTTTTTTTAACACGTAAGGGTTTGTAAGTGGGGGCCCACATTTTGCGCATTGTCCGAGTGGTGAGGAGGCTCACCCTTCGTTCCTCTTTTTCTGTTGTCTCACGCGTGACAGCAGACAGGGGTAACCAATAATGAGGGCTCACGCCACGTTGCATGCAACCTTAGACTACTCCCCGCCAATGTTTTGAAAACCGGGTTCGAAATCGACTCGGTCGAGTCACCGGTTCGACAGGTTCGACCGCTGGGTCAACCCGGTTTTCAATTTATTATTTTTTTATTTTTTCGACCGGTTCGACCACCCGGGTTTTTATTAAAAAAAAATTGAAAAAACGAAACCCGGTCGGGTTTCGAGAAACGGGTTGACCCAGGTCACTCAAAACCCGGTGGGTCTAACTGGTTAACCCGGGTTTTATTGACTCATTTTTTTGGCCGGAACCGGTCGAACCGGTTAACCCGGCCGGGTCGACCCGGGTTTAAAAACACTGCTCCCAGCAGTCACACCATTTGATTTTCCACCCAAACGTCACATCAGCTTTCTCTCTCTCTCCTCACTCCCTCTCATTTTTCACTCCCAATAGTCATCAATCTCTCACATTTTATTAAAATACCCACTTTTATACAAACATACATTATCAAATACCTCACACGCACTCACAAACCAAATAATAAATAATAAAAACACATGAGGCCCACACTTGCACACAACCCTATGAAGTGAGGAGCTAACCGTTCATTCCTTATTTTTGGTGCCTCAGTCTCACACCGTGAGCTCTGGGCTGCCAGCAAGGGTGGCGCATGACATTTGCTTGTCACCGGCCTCCCTCACATTTGGTGGGAGTAGTCTTAGATTTTGTTACTTAATCCTCATGTGTAGGCATCCGTAACCAAATGCATAATGCATGCGGCGTTAAATCTAAGAGTATTTAATTAGGCTTTGGATGCTAATGGTGAATTGACAAGATGTATTGGCCAACAACCGGAAGGTGAGAAATGTTGGTCCCACAAATCAAATCAAAATCTAACATAGAGACATAACAATCTCTTTCTATTGGGTCAATGTTTTTGTTTTGTTACGTGTACTTGATAATGATAATGAGTAAATGGCTAAAGATCTTTGTCCATAAGAGCATGAAAATGATAACATCTCTATACACATATATCATCAGACATCAATGTTGCAATTGAATAAAAGATTTGGTTGGTTCGTACACAGTAACCTCCAAACGATTATTTTAATAAACCAAAGGGTTTAATACCCAAACATGGCGTTAAACATGCCTGTGTTGGTTCTGTAGTAGTATGTTTTAGGCAAGTTGTCGTCTTATCGATGTTGTAAGTTTATAAGTAATATGGTTGTAGTGTCATGTTAGCGCCAATGGGTGTGTTTGTTAAAAGTAAAGCTGTGAGCTGTAGCGGTGAGTAGTAGCCACAGCTCACCGCTCACAACTTCTTAAAAAAAACATTGGAAAAATGAGTATTCTTAAAAAAAAATAGCAAAGCTCGCCGCAAACGATTACTAAAAACCAAAATGCTCATTGCTCACCGCTCCAAAAAGCTCCTCACCGCTCCGTGCCAAACATACCCTAATTCTAGCTTCTTACAAACTTATATTCACTTTTATAAGATATGTTCGACTACTTAAACTGCTCAAAGATGATCACGGTCACCAAGCATGAAGAGTCTTTTTAAGTTTGAATTTTGCTTAGTGTAAACAAGCCTCAATGGCCATGCCAGCCTCAATGGCCTTTACTCTCATTTTTTTTTTTTTTAAATATTTTTTTAGAACGACAATTTTAACTATCTCACAACATTTACATCACAAATCTATCTCATATGTCCTAAGCAGGACTTGAACGCACAACCATTTGGTTAAGGAGCTTCTCACACAACATGAAGTACCATTAAGACACAAACGATTTGATGACGATTAGTTCAAGACAAGTAATATGGTTACAAAAAAATTATATTTAACTTAAAAAAAAGTATGATGTTAAACAGAAGCCATTTTGTACATTTGTACCATTCATCTCTTTATAATGCCTAAAATATATAGTATGAAAAAGACCCCAAGGAAAAGAAAATACCTATAAAAAGAAAATTGACACTTTAGAGAGTGATGGTGGTAGTTTTCTTTAGGTCTAATCAGTAATGGCCTAATGGAGTTAAAGCACCTTACCTACTTACCAAAAGTTGTTTTGCCATATTTCAAACTAGTTGTTATGTTCCCCTTTTAGGGGTAACTAGATTCTATAACTAGATTTCTTTGGCAAACTTCCATTTTCAAACCACCCAGAAAAAATAACACTAGTCTTGACTTCTTCAGGGTTTATATTGATTATTAATATTAATTCATCAAAGATCTTGATTATAGGGTAGAGATAAAAAGAAAAAACCAAAAATGACATTTAGCTAAGAACTATATTGACTGCACATTCCTAAAAGGTGTTTCTTTTCTAGTGGCCATTATTAGAAGACGGGGAGAGTATTTCTTCCATCGATTATATCTTGAATGGGATTAAGCAATCAGCGAGACATGATGGCCACATTCATATCCGGGTAATATGGAATTCAAAGTTAAAATTTAATCAACATTCTTCAGTGTCATGGTGGCCAATGACCCGGGAAACATACAACATTAATTTTTGTTTAATAATTTACACAAATCGCAAGAACAAGGAATAAAAAAAGTCGTTGCCGCCTACTTGAAAAATTGCAAAAAAACTTGCCTGTCATAATATTGGAATGATTTCTCATTCATCCTCGTCATCGTCTTGATTATTACCTTGGGTGTGTTTCTGAGCATTATACATGTCAGCAACCTGAAAGTAATGACATAAAGCAAAAATAAATATAGCAATATCATCATACAATTATGGAGTAATTAATGTAAATGTTTAGAACATGAAATGAAAATAGAGTGTGCCTCACCTGCTCTGAAGTTGAAGCTTCTTCTGGACGCTTATCCTCTCGAACACGAAGTAGTCGTGGGAAACGTAGTGAAATTCCCTTTATTTTAAACAAAAAAAGATCCAAGAAAAAACTATTACTATCAATAAAATGTCATAAATATTAAATAATACAAATTTGAATTTAAAAGAAAACCTTATTAGGATCAACAGCACCGATTGCAGCACAATAAACAGGGCTGATGGTCAAATCTGCGGCTTTAACCTCCCAAACCTGAAACGATAATCAAGAATCCATAGATGGTTTGTGGTAAGATCAGAAAATAAATATATCTGATAATTTATCAGAAGCCAACTATTGATTACCTCCGTTGCCTCAAACCATGCATCTGGATTTTTGTCTCCAACTCCAACATATCGGTAGTACGACTGACAACAAATGAGCACCATAACTTAACATACACATAATAGTTTGAAGGGTTAGATATCCAAAACTAAAAGAAGCAGCAAAACCTTTGGCGTTGGGATCTCTTTAGAACGAAGACTGGCAGACCGTTCTTCAAGCATGGCATCTGAAAATCCAGTTCCTACAAAAGATGGATATTTCTACAGTTGTAAGCACATGGAGAATCTAGTTTGAATAGCAAAGTTACAATATTTTTTTTATCGTATATTGCCAAGAGGATGTGGATTTGCAATTTAAAACTTGACTAATTTTTAATGTTAAGATAAACTTGTTACCTGCTTCAGATTATCTAACTATCTGGGGGTCAAATAATCAGTTCCATACTAGCTGAACAAAACTGAATATCAAAGCATAAAATTAACAACCTTAACTAGTTGATTTTAGCCAAATTGAGAGACTTTTATAGTTTTATTCATATCACACAAAATGCCTTTTTCTTCAAAAGACGGTATCTTTTTAGTCATTAAATGCATTAGTGTCTTAACTATATTTGAACACTCAAATTGTTCATTTTAAAGCTTCATAATAAAATAATAAAACCACAAACCTCTGCAAACACCCCGTAAAAGGGAAAACAGCACTTACCGATCCTGCAGATGGCTTGATATTCATCCTTATCGTTGTCATAACAAGCAAGAAGAAATGCGCCAAAATGGCCTTTACGTTTCCCTTTTCCCTCGAAGGCAGCAATAGGTACTAAATCTAACGAGTCACCAATACTGCATAAAACATTTAACACTATCTTAAGTGTTCCGTGTTGAAAAATATATTGAAGATTACCAATACCAAATACCTGTCCATGTAGTCTTTCTTCAACTTAAGCCAGTTATTTGATCGCTTCGCAGGCTCATATGTAGCATCTCGAGTTAATGTTTTAATAATCAATCCCTCACAGCTGAAAAAATAACAAGAATGTGTCAGACATAATAACTACCTCAATCATTAAAATCACAAGTATGGATTTTTAGAGCTACATGGAAAAGCTTATAACCTGGCATTCACAGAAACATCTAAAAATGTTTGAATTTCCTCTAAATCAGTTGAGGTTATAGCTGTTGCAAACTGGAAATATCCAGGTTCTTCCTCGAAGGATTCATATAAACGCTATAAGGAAAAAAAAAAGAAATAATTGTCAATTCCTGAGTAACAAACGATAACGAAATTTTACTCTAATAATTCATAATGAGGCAATATATCCATAGTTTTGATTTTTGAACCCTCACCTCTCTACGAGTACAAAGTTGTTCCTGTAAAAGCTGCTGTCCGTTTAGGTATAACAAATCAAATGCATAAATGCATACTTCAACCTTTATCTCGCTCATCACAACGTTCTTGCGAGCACGTGTGCTTAAAATCTATTTAAGATCAATAGCACACACGTCAGATATGAATGAAATGCAGAAGCTGTAACTAGGCCTGTAAACGAACCGAACGTTCAGTGAACATTTCATGAACCGTTCAGTAAAAAGTTCATTTATTTACTAAATAAACGAACATGAACAATATTCTACGTTCGTTTAGTTAAATGAACGAACATGAACAAAAGTCGTGTCCGTTTATTTATGTTTGTTAACGTCCGATTATACGTTCGTTTATGTTCATTTATTTATTTATGTTCATAGATCATATATTTTAATTGAGTAATTCTAAAATTGGTTTGTTGAAATAAAGCAACACTTATAAAATAATATATTGTGCATAGTTTAATAAAGTTTATGTTTGTTTGTCTATGTTCATTAATGTTCGATCGTTTAAGTTCGTTTAACGTTCGTTTAGTGTCTTAATGAACGAACATAAACGAACATGAACAACTCATTTTCTTAATAAACGAATATGAACAAGAAAATTCGTTCGTTTAAGCGTTCGTGTCCGTTTATTTGTCCGGTTAAAATTAATCGAACGAACATGAACAAGGTTCCGTTCGTGTTCGTCCAGTTCGTTTACAGCCCTAGCTGTAACGGGTCCATCCATGGAAAAGAAATCATGTATCTAAGTCAATTTAGATAATAAGAAAAAAGGTAACCTGGAACGGGAGAATTTTTTGTTTATTGCGGTCATATGCAACCAGTTCACAGTCCAGAACATATGATGTTACATTTGGTTTTTTAAGTCTGCAAAATGAAATGCAAATGTATTAGAAATCAGAAAAAGAGTGACAAGACATCACATAGATGAGGCATCGATTGTTAAAAAGTACCTTGAAGCAGCAACAACGACATCAGGGAATTTTTCAGTATTTCTTTCGGCGTTTCTACTATAGATCTGAACTGTGCCATCCTCCAAGTAATGTATCTGTGTAAAGTAAAACCGGTTAGCCATTTGTGAGCAGCGATGTGCTCAAAATTTACAACTCTATAAGCTTAACAGATTACCTGGGCCCGTTCCCCATCATACTTGTATTCACAAGTGAATTCCATATTTTGAAATTTATCTAAAATCTCAGATACTCCTTTAGTAGGCTTAGCGAGCATAGGTCCAACTGGAACACCAGGTGAAAAGCAACATGTCTTGGGCAGATCCCATACACCACCAGAAAGAAGAGCAGGAACAATTTTGTCATATACAGGAATTACAGAATACACTTGTTTCAAAATTTTAGCAGCCTGAATACGTTACAGAAAAAGTTAGCAATGAGCCAAAATGATAAAGAATCATAATTACACACATCAATAAATAGTATATGGTAGTCATCCATAAAGATATCCAAAGATCCCACCTATAAATCTATATTGCATAATAGGAACAATTAGGTTACATCCAGAAACCGGTACACTCGTTTTTTATGCAAATGAGTTGTCTTTATAACTGCAGTAATACGGGGAGTCAGGCTAAAAGAAGATACATTCCTTCTAAACCCAATGCCTCTGCCTCCTGTAGTTGTGAGTGACATAACTAAACACATGTGCAATTCGCTAAAAACTACTACCTCATGGGGTTCAAAAAGAAACAATTTTTAGACAAAAACATGGATTTTTTCTTGATAATTTTAGCTACCTATATGAACCGCATATAGTCTATAGAAAGGTACTCAATAATTGATAGGCTCGCATACAAAATAGATTATTTTCCTTTTCATGTTCCCGAAGACCCAAAGAAATTCAACACAATATAAAGGGAAACGCAGGCAGAACCACTACAAGATGCCTTTACCCACCTCCTTCAGAAACAACAGTTTACGAACCCCGATATAAAGAGTAAAGCTGTCTTCATTTGGGCTATCACATAGTAATGAAAGGAAGCTCAAGAAAATATAAAAGGTGGCACTTTCGAACCATTAACTTGAGAATTGGTCTACTTTGGTTGTATTTCATCTAAAATGGGTCAGGTATTCAAAGTAAATATAGCTAAAAAAAGAGAATGGGTTGAACATTTTGACAGTCTGTCAAAGTCAATTTCTAATGCTTACAAACCCTCCTTAAAAAGATTGTATTAGTACTTTCTAATTATACTAAGGCACTAAACAGAGTTACTTCATGATGCAGAAAGAAAACTATTGAACTATTTAATATTCAGCCAAGCATTCCACATGGGTTAGGCCAGTGTATGGATATAACAGACAGCTTTGATTATTTGAAGTTATCTTTACAGAAGATGGCATCTTTACAACCACAGCCTCTTCAGAGCAAGGAATGCAAAATGCTCATGTTATATGACTATATAATTACTCACTGGATTCACTCATGCATACAAACAATTCCATTCTCCAAATTCCTTTAAGATAAGCTAACATGCAATAGACTATGCACCAAGAAAACTACAAATAAAACACATACCAACAGCTGTGAAAAAAGTGAGTTGACGGATACAAACATGTTGCTCACAGATCAACTTGCCAGTAACCGAAATACCAAGTAGAATTTTAGCTTCATATTGTTCTTATAAATTTGGGGCTCTACATATATTATCAGATTACAGGACTGGAAAGCTGAATCTTATTGATAGTTAATGATTTAGGAAACTTTCTTGTTATATAGTGAATGCCAACTGACCTCATCAATAGGTGAATCTGTGTTTGCGGGAGGTGGTGGATGCTTCTCAGTATAGAAGATGGCATGACCAAGAGCAGTCAAAAGAGTTTGCTCTGCTAAACCAATACGCAATTTTGTCTGCATACACAAAGTCCGAATTAGTTACATACATGATGAATAAGGCAACAATCTCAAGCACAAACCATATGATAACCTGAAGTAAACGAATCAAATATTGAGGTTCACAGTCAGTTGCTGAAACAAGAAGTCCTTTGATGTGATTCTTCTTCTTATCTTGACTATCCTTGCCTGATTCCTATCAAAGATAAACAAACAAACAAACAAAAGTTATGCAACGTTTTCTGCCGGATTATTAAATGTCCTGCACAAAATGGGAAGTTTAGATTTGCATTTTGGAACTGATTATCGTAAGGCATCTGATAATATAGTGTTTTATGTGTCACACAATCAGTTTTACCAGTTGCATCGAAACTTTTTATCAAAGAGTAAATAAATTAACCTATGGACCAGATGTTAATTTTGAGACAGTTTACCAGAATCCCTCTCCAGTTTTCAAAACAATACTCTTTTTGGTTTATGTAATCTATCAATCCTTATATATTCATGTTTTCCAAACACTTGGGGCGTTTAGTTATCTAATAATACAACTTTAAACCGCACATCTCTACAGTCTCCACTATCCTCTAGGCTCTAACAACTAATTGCCTAATTTAATTGATTGAATACCATATAGTCGATCATTTTCAATAGCGCAACTAAACAGCATATGATTCCATTTACTAAACATCACATAATCAATCACTTTCAACTAGCATAACCAAACGCCCCCTACTATTATTTTATAAACTAGAAGGCTAAATTCAAGTAAGAGTTATAACACCGTTTAGTACTACATAAAATTCTCACCTTGGCAATAACCCGAAACGTATCAAAAACCTTAGCAACAGTCAACGGCTGTGGTTTCCTCATCAAAGGCTGCGACGACCTGCTCGCTTTCGCAACAAGTCCCAAGTCTCCAAGCTCCTAATCACCAAAAAACACATAAAAAACAACACATTCGTTTAGCTCCCATTCAAAACGCTAATAAAAGAACCGTGCAACTTTCGCTTTTAGTCCTTTCACATTTTATAACTAAAACTACAACTATATTACCAAACGCTTTATAAAACAAACAGCTACTACTAACAACTACAACGTACTACTTTCAATAACAACCTTATATTGCTTCTTAATATGCGCTTCTTTCGCACCACACGCTTCCGCAAGCGCTTTAATAATCGAAGCATCACCAATTCCCAACTCCAACCCTTCGTGAGCCGGTGCAATCCTATTCGCCAACAAATAAACCACCGCAACTAAATCATCCGGCGTCGTATCAATAACAGTCCTCAACATATTACACACAATCTCAGTCATCACAATTCTTCCCGATTCTTTCGATATCGCATCAAAAACTCTCACCAGAAACAAAAATGGCACCCTTTCTCCCTCCCCCCAATACGCCGCCTTTTTCGGGTCGAATTTAACCGGCTTGGTTTTCAACTGAGTTATACTCTCATCCACTGTTATCACGGGCACCTTTTTAACATCTTTCAAACCGGGTTCAATCCGGGTCGGGTCAGAAGCTAGTGTTTTGGTTTTTTTGGGGGAAACTGAAATTGAAGCGTTTTTCGAGATGGGTTTTTCCTTAATCGCATTACCCTTTTTCAATTCGGGCTCAATCCGGGTCAAACCCGGCTCCAAACCCGATTCTTGTTCCAACCCATTTTCAGAAATTAACGATTTTGAGAGCAGGGTTTTTTTGGGTTTTTTGGATTCGGGCAATTCGGGTTGAGCCGAATCCGCACCCGGGTTTAATTCGGGTTTGGACCCGGTTTCAGGAACCGGGTTTTTTGAATTTAGGGTTAGGGTTTTGCGTTTCTTAGGGGAAGAAGAAGAAGAAGAAGAAATGGGTTTGTTCTTGTTAGCGGCTGCGGCACGTGCGTTGGACATGAGGGCATCGAAAGCAGAAGGCTTTTTAGAAGATGACATTCTGATGATGGTGTTATATGATTTAGGGGTTTGTTTTGTAATGAATAATAATAATGGTGATGATTTGAGAAGAAGGTGTTTAGAGAGTGAGAGTGAGAGTGAGAGTGTGGTGTGAGTGTAACAGCATGACCGGAGTGATAGCATAAGAATGGTGGTGGTGTTGTTAATGGTGGTTTATAAGGGTTGAGGTCAATGAATTGGAGTTTGGCGGGAAAAGGGCTGACCTAACCTAACCTGTTATCCTGGCTTTGCATTTGTCATTTGTCAATAGAAGTTTTTGGATGGATGATTCTTCCTAAACAAGTCTTGATAAAGGGTTAAGGGTATGTTTAGTAAGTAAAATACAAGCTGAGACGAAATGAAATTGTAACCAAGTAATGTGAGGCTATGTTTGGCGCGGCGTTTTTTGGGTGATGAGCGGTGAAGAATGAGTTTTTTGATTTTTTTGTTTGAGTTTTGTTAGTTTTTAGAAATGCTCATTTTTCTAAACACATTCTAAATCGGTGTTGCAAAAACATGGCCATAAGGATGAGTAATCGGCGATTACTCGCTACAAGGTTAACGGCCAAATAGTTGCTGATTACTCAGATACAAGTTCAAGATTTAACTCAGCCAAAACTTAGTCAAATATTGGGGTTAACTCGGACAAACTCGGCCAATCACCGTTTTGAAGTATTTTAGCAAATTTTGTTATGTTTCTAAGCATATTCCTATGGTCCTACGTAAAATCTATGGAACTATCAACATGTCACACATTCAATTTCAAATTTTATTATAAAAATTTCAATCTGATTACTCCACGCCTAGGCCATTACAATGGTAGTCGATCGCCTGACTAGAGTCTGGTTTTGTTGCAACCATTATTAAATAATTAATATCTTGTATTGACTTTTATAAGTAATGCTACTTAAATAAATTACTATATATAACATTTATCAGGAGCCTAAACCCCCCAACACTGTAGCAAAAATACTGTAGCAATTTTACTGTTGTGCTACAGTAAAATATACTCACATATGAACAGTGAAATGTACAGTACTAACGGCCGTTAAGTACTGTAGCAATTTTTTTTTTTAATTCCATTTGGTCCTTCGTCTTACAGTGTCATTGCAAATTTAGTCCTTTATACAGTGCTAATGGTCGTTAAGTACGTTGCAGATTTAGTCCTTATAACTAACGGTCGTTAAGTACACTAACTACTTCTTTGGCAAAACATTCAGCGGCAACGCGCGGGTGATCCACCTCGTCAAACAACATTACTCATTTTGTAAGTTTTTTAGTTTTTGGATAAGACCAGAGTTTGACCATGTTGTCTTGTATAAAACAATCAACTAATTATAACTGCAAATTTGATTTTGACAAGCATTCCCAAGGTGTATTAGTAAATAGTGTATGTTAACACATGATAAATTAAGTTATAGCACTACCTTAGTCTGAATGATGACTAATGAATGGCAATTAAATGGTTGATGAATGGTTCCCATGCCAAATTGTACTACTTTAGTTTGAATTAAGTTTGTGTCTGATTTGGTATCATCGTATGGTATGATTCGAGAGAGAATGATAACCTGAACTTCATGATGGCGTCTGATTTGGTATGACCATATGTATTGGTTAAAGATATATTTTTCACCTAAAGCACCAAATGTGATGTTTTTTGTGAATACAAAGGAGTCGCTTTCTGAGAGTGTATAAACTGTTGGAAAATTTAGTGCACTTGAGGGATCAAATCATACTTGGAAATGGGTTTGGAGGTACGGAGTGTACACCCATCAAGTCCCTGATTACCCTGACTCAATAGTGGTTGTGCTAGTGTGAGTCTGCTGCTAGTATTGTGAGTCTGCTGCTAGGACTCTGCTGTTAGCACTGACTCTACTGCTAGTGTTGTGAGTCTGCTGCTAAGACTCTGCTGCTAGCATTGACTCTGCTGCTAGTGTTGTGAGTCTGCTGCTAGTACTCTGATGAAATGTAACTGATTTGACCTATTCAAATGACAGTTATATCTACTATTATGACCACGTTTAATTGGTCATGTAACCACTATCTATGGCTATAATGGGGGTAATTATGTGGAGATTAATGGGCCGATTAATTCTCATAATTCCATTTAATTAGCCATGAGTA
>LBNU01007862.1:349054-376370 GCA_014162995.1 Artemisia annua
TGGAAATGGGTTTGGAGGTACGGAGTGTACACCCATCAAGTCCCTGATTACCCTGACTCAATAGTGGTTGTGCTAGTGTGAGTCTGCTGCTAGTATTGTGAGTCTGCTGCTAGGACTCTGCTGCTAGCACTGACTCTACTGCTAGTGTTGTGAGTCTGCTGCTAAGACTCTGCTGCTAGCATTGACTCTGCTGCTAGTGTTGTGAGTCTGCTGCTAGTACTCTGATGAAATGTAACTGATTTGACCTATTCAAATGACAGTTATATCTACTATTATGACCACGTTTAATTGGTCATGTAACCACTATCTTTGGCTATAATGGGGGTAATTATGTGGAGATTAATGGGCCGATTAATTCTCATAATTCCATTTAATTAGCCATGAGTAATTTCCTATTTAAGGGGAATTATGTTGAGCATGATAAACACACAGAAAACATAAACACTAATATACACAAGGGTTGTTGAATTGTGCCTAATTCAAGAACAAACATTTGGTCTTATCCCAAGTAGATATTCGTGATACCCAGGCATTAGGGTCGAATAGTTTACTTTGGAAAGTGATAACACGATTTCAAGTGATATCCGGTAACCATTTAATTGGTACGTAGCTAGGCTTTGATTATCTTACCCTGTTCTGGGCTAATAACCACCAACATAAACTATGCATTCAATTACATACCTTGAACATTTGACACGTAAGGGTGGTCTAGTGTCGAAGGCTTGTGACTAGCACCGCTAAAATAAGTGAGCTTTCAAATTTAATTTCTGTTAGGTGCAAACATCTAGAAGTGGTCATTAACCTCCTGAAAAAATGGGGCCTGCTGGTGTTGAGTTTGTGTGACGGTAGGTTTAAACACGTGAATAAGTTAGTCAAAATGTGGGAAATCATGTTCATCGAAAAAAAGTTCGTATTTAGGCTAACATTGGCAACTTAGAGGTGCAAATTTTCCGGTTTTAACCAGTTTTCGGTTTTTAGAAAACCGGTTTTCAAAAAACCGGTTTTCAAAAAACCGGTTTTTCAAAAAACCGGTTTTTCTAAAAACCAGTTTCGTTTCGGTTCGGTTCGGTTTTTTCGGTTATAAATGTCCGGAATCGGTGGTTTTCGGTTATAAATTTTTGGAATCGGTTTTTTTATCGGTTTTTTACCAGTTCGGTTTTTTCGGTTATAAATGTTCGGATTCGGATTTTTTTCGGTTATTTACCGGGTTCGTTTTTTTCGAAATTTTACTTCGAACGTTTTTTTTTTTCTCGGTTATAACTTGTTAATTATCAAACATATAATTAAACAATATACTCATAACTTTTATTTAAACAATACAATTATACAATCATAATTTTTATTTAAACAATACAATTATACAACTAAAAAAATACAATCATAACTTTTATTTAAACAATACAATCATAAAAACATATAAATACTAATACATTTTGCGAGCTTCGGCATGGCCATCACCCGAAAACATATTAGTGTAATCAAGTATATCGAGCTTCGGCATTGCCATCACCTCGTTATACTCAACTAGTCCTCATTTCGTCGTTCATCAAGATCTTTTCTTCCAAAAATAGGGGGGTTGAATCTAAAGATCTTCAACTTCCAAATTCTTCAAACTGTCACCTTCATCTATTCGCCTTCGGTATTGGATATAGTCGAAGACGAAGGTGATATCCCCGTTCTTCTTTTCTCTTATTATACCTTCTTCACATCTTTATCTAATATTGGACCTTCCACGAATGAAACATGTTGTATCCTATCTACTCCGTCTAAATAATCTTTCAAACATACACAACTTCCAACGGATTCACATGTTATCTTGTCCTTCTACCGATAAATTCGACCACTAACCGAAAAGTGCCGATTCCGGAAGCTGACCGTCGAAGCTGGGACCCGCTATAAAGTCACGAGCCCATAGCGGTAAAACCGGATATTGGATTTCCCCTTTCTTTCCACCAGCCATAAATTCAAAGTTTGCAAACTCATTGGACTTAAAGTTCTTAAAAGTTTGTAGCCTATATTGTCAATTTGCTTGGTTGGGGGCCGATGATTCGTTGACGCCTTGTTAGGCTCTCAAAAAGAATTAAAAGGTTATATTAATGTCTCTTTGTCATTCGTGACCGACCGGCCCCCATTGGTCACAATTGGTGTTTTGTTGTGACCATATTTTTGTTGGCATAAATTCCAACAATTTTTGAAAATTATTCGTTAAATCTAAAATTTGAAATTCTATATAGGTCCGTCATCACGTCCTAACCCAAAAAGATAAGCCTAATTTTCCATTATTTTTCTTATTAAAGATTCTACACCGTCACAACATTTAAACAATGGATTAAGTGCGCGGTAACAAGTACAAAAAAAGGTTAACTAGGCAAAAAATATTTTATAAATTTCTTTTATAATTTTTAACCATTTTTCTAAACATTCGTGAAGGTGAGGATTTAATCATATAATTTTTCGTCATAGCAAAATTTTGTTTTAAAACTAATGGGCTAGTTGGTAATAAACACTCGATAATATAGTTGTTGCCTCTTTAAAACTTGTAAAAACATAGTAATTGCTCTAGTTTATCCCAAATCTTGGTCGGTTAGTATTAGGTTGGACATATTTTTATTAATAAGTCTTTGATTAAAAGCATGTAAAGTCGCACGTTGTCGTAATATATTTTTAAACATCATGCAAATAGAATTCCATCTAGTATTATTATCAAAGCAAGTCCTAAAGGTTCTTCATTACATATTTACGAAACGTCTATAGTTTATTTGTCGTTCGTTGCTCGATTTATATATCATTACTAATAAACCCCTAAATTTCGTTATATAAACTATCACATATTTTTAATGCCGCTTGTACGGATAAATTTATAACATGAGCAACACAACGGGAATGAAGAAAAGCACCATCTAAAATAGGTTTTTACACGTAATTTTAACAAGTCCATAGCTCTAGTAATTTTTGATGCATTATCTAGTGAAATCGTAAAAACTTTATCATCTAAATTATATCAATTAAAGTGTCATGCAAAAATTTCTTAAATTGCATCCCGTATGAGGATAACCAAAATATTTTAAAAGCGATTGTCCGTTTCATTAAAATAACCAAGATTCGGATTAAACCAATGAGCCGTAACGGCGAGATAAGAATTTGCCGTACCATGTGGTGCGGTCCAAGTATCCGTAGTTATAGAAACACCATATTTATATTGACGAAACCTTCAATTATTTTTTTTTAGCCGTTTTTCCATAATTAAAAGCATCACTTCTAAGAGTAGTACGACTTACATGTGATACCGCGGTTGTAGCCTCGTTTTGATGATCTCCTAAGCTTGACGTTGTCGAGTGATTGAATGGAAGCCTTGTTGAATAACAAACTTCGAAAAATCAATTCGAAGCGCATCCGCATCATATATATAACAAACTTGACCATCCGCAACCAATAGTACCTTGCGAACTATCATTTCGAACCGCCTACAATACAATATGATTCCTAAGTGTAGTGTTAGAATCTTTGCTATAAAAATTTCCCACATTTCTTGCAACGCGCCTTAAAAACACCATCTTTCATAACACACAAATCGAATTAGACCACACATCATCTTTTTCGGGTAGTTGGTCTAACATGTGCAACATCTTCATTTGTGTAATGTTTTTTCGGACATTTGCTAGTAGCAACGGGAAGGGAGTAGTGGAAGCTTGTTTGTGATTGTGTATTTTCCATTATAGGAATTAGCGATTTAGAGCGTTTTTGAGAGATTAGAGAAAGAAATGAGATAGTTTTTGATGTGTTTTCAACCCAACTCATTACCTCTATTTATAGTGCCTTAAAACTCCCCAAAATCCTAAAAAAATTCAAAAAAACGGTCAAATACCAATCTAGCCGTTGGCATCGGTAAAGTTAAAAAAAAAAAAAAAACCGAAAAAACTGTTTAAACCGGTTTATAACGGCTATTAAATATATATTATATATATATTATATATATATATATATATTATTATATATATATATATATATATATATATATATATATATATATATATATATATATATATATATATATAATATTATATATATATATATATATATATATATATATATATATATATATATATATATATATATATATATATATATACTAGCTTTCAAAGCCCGCCCGATGGGCGGGCATGTCTTGTAATTATCGTTGGAAAGAACTTATTATAGAAAAATGAAATAAAATGTTTACATAAACTGCATTAAGAAAACTTTTAAATTCTTTCAATAAACAATAGTATCAATGATGTACCGTGATTGATTGATTGACTAATAAACATAAACTACATGGTTTTTATGAGACTAATATACAACGTAACATCCATTGGTGATGGTCAACATTACATGCGGTGAACTGCAAGGAGAAACAAATAGCTATCAATCAGGAATCAAATTACTACTCAATATTAGATGATACATATAGAAAACCTGGAACTCATACGAACTCCTTCTATAATAGTTAATTAATGTTATAAATTGGTGATGAACTGAAACCTGAATTAGACAATCAAATACTCCACAGTCGCTTTTTCTTTCCCTAGCTTTATGGTCACTACAATAGTCATTGACATATTTTTTAATCATATATTATACAGATGCATGTTATTAAGATCAAATTAGAGTTAAGCCATAGAATAGACATCGAGTATCTCAAGCTTGTGCTTCTGCCATTACATCCATATATGATGCCTGGAAAAAAATAAATTTTGTCTGATATTTAAGTTTAAATAATATGTGAACTGGAATTCCTTGTGTACCCAACTTTGCATTCTCGGTAACACCTGATTCAAAAAGAAATTTGCAAAATTAAATTATATAATTACCATAGTTTTAGCCCATACGGAATATCAAAAGATCAACCTTGACAATTTTAGCAATTTATTCGTTACAGTAACACGTCAAATCAGTTATAAAATCATCAATCAAATAATTTCCCACCATTATGAAAAGACTTACTTGCACTTGTTAAGAGATCATATGGGTAGCCCGTAGCTGCTGTCATTGTTGCAGCTGAATTGCCGAAAAGTGCTCAAGATCTTGCCCAGATTGACCGGACAACTGTTGTTGGTTTATAGAATTTAGTTGCGAACTTTGATCGAGTATGGGTTCATTTAGGTGTGGAGCAGATAAAAGATTATGTTGTTGTAACAGCTACTGCAGAATGTGCTGAGACCGAAGCTTTTCTGCTAAATCTAAGTGATTTGCCTCTTTCCATTGCTTCAAAGACTCTTATGTCAAACTCCATCACCATGCCACTTCATATCAAGAACTCAATTCGATTGCCGCTGCACACAAAATAAGTACATCGGTAAAGGATTATGTAGTTTTACGATAATCAGTTCATTTTGAAATCAATAGTCATACTTATAAGTACATATTCTTAGACCTCAAATGTTGACTTCGATGGTGTATCTTGAGAACTGTAAAAAAAAAATAACAAAAAAAAAAGAAAAAAAAAAGGAACACATCTCTTTTGTCGTTTATGACGTTGGAGAAGTGGCGAATTTCACTTTGGCGAGCCGCAATGGTATCATGGTCAACACTTGGCACCGCGAAAGTGATGCCACATCATTTTGGTGAGATACTTCGTCACGCTACCTAATGCTCTTAGTGGCATTTACAACCCTTTGGGTCCATACTTCATGTAAAAGACATGTCTATATAGCAAATTTATATTTGCAGGCATGGTTTATGTCTAATTCTAATATAAACTACGGGATTGGATAGAAAAAAATTAACCTTCATAAAAACAATCAACAGTAAGCATCTTGTAACTCTTGGTCTCGAAGGATTGTATGGTCCTAAAAGTCCTAAGAGAAAGACTATCAAAACACCCCCTAAAATTGAACAAACTTTCAAACCCATTCTTTTGACCCATTACACTACCTGCACAACCCACCCAATTTGGGACTTCTACATAATACTATAACATAACCTACCTTTTCCTAAATAAAAAGTGCGCAAAGAAAATCTTTCGCCATCGCCTGCAAGTCTCAAATGAGTGCTCTCATCTTTTGAACATTCGACTCACACATGATCATCTGTTGTAACATGGATTAGTCAAACCCTGATGTATTACACCTGATAAAGATTTGAATTGTACAAAGAAAGGGGACAACAAATGAATCCGAATTGGCAATACGAACCTAATGGTTAGATTTTGATGCCACCACACCATAGGGGCTCTAGCTTATTACTATAAAAAAGAGGTCAATATGCACACTAATACTATGGATGTTATTGTCATTGCTAAGAACCAAAGACACACTGATCGACACCACATTTGTACTTCAAATTAGCGAAATGATAAAAAAACCATAGCAAATAAGGCGGGTAAAAAAATGACAAGATTGAAATAATTTAAACCAAACGATATCAACGTTTTACAACCATGTTTCCAAACATAAAATTTTCATATACTTACATACCTGTTCAAAGTAAGCGTCCCAAGAATCGATAACAAAAGTGGAGATCCATGGTACATTGAACCTACAAACAATCAAGCTCAATAAATCATTTAAGCTATATACAACCATCATAAACCTCATGAAACAAAAAAATCACTTAAATCTAATGAAACTCATTAGCTTTGTGCGAGCATACTTGGATTTGTAAAAGCCGATAGAAACACTCATTTTCAGCATATTATATTGAGTATATGCACTTGAGGCGGAGGCACACATAACATCGTCCTCTTATATTCCCTGATGGTAATATGCACATTTTTTATGAAGTCGATGCATAGTAAGTTAGCAATAGTTTGATCATGTCTAACCTTAAGCTGCTTTTCATCTTCCTTTCATCTTAGTTCACTTTGTGTTGGTATGCCCACAAGCTCTTTCAATATTTTTTTCCCTGTGATTAGCCTACATAAATTAAAACATCAAATATCGACAAATGGTACCAAGATGTAATCAGTATTCACCTCAAATAAGTACAGATAAGAGACACAAAACTAAAGATAAAACAACATTCAACTATAGATTTTGACCATGTGAATTTCTTATGATTAACTCATTTCTTTTTTAAGAGTACAATAATTTATTATTAAACCCGCAATTTCCACATATGTGTTAGCCAACTCTCTTTCATGTCTTCTGTGACAAATTTCAACGTATGCTTCAGATTAAAGTTCCCATGTTCTAACCTATTCGTAAGCTTGTTGTACTGGGTAACTCATGTTTGAATTTGGACAAAAATATTTTGAGTTGCGAGTCCTACCTTAGTCCTTTGATCTCTTTATTCATGTCAGTGAGTGTAAGTTACAAAAAGAAAACCTATATAAACCAACATATCAGTCAAATATTTTATCAACAAAACGCATAAAATTACAAAAGCACATAAAGAGAAAAAGAATTAACAGCCCATAACAACAAATGTGTTACTGATGATCAGGGCCTTGGCTATTCCAGAACCCATTAAACCTACACCAATCACAGTAACTTTCTTGACGGCCCTTGGATTGAGTCTGATATTAGTAACGTTACCCACTTGTCAGTGATGAAAAATAAGCTAAACATGTACAATGTTAAAAAAGCAAATGATATTTAACTACTATTAAAAACTCCTGTTAAGCCATGTGTCATGCCAACATTGCAGTTTTGGATATACACACCTAGTTCAATGATCAGAGATGCAGAGACTGAAGCAACTGAGAAAGATCATTTTTCACTTACTTTGGAGCAGGGTAGCGGCTGAAGAAGAAACCTTTGCTATCATTTGTCCAACTAATACCTAAAAATTTAACCTATCACAAAGCAAATCTGTCATCCACTTCTGCTGCAGTGGCAATGGTTCATATTAGCGAAATCTGATTTATCATAGAAGGTATTCCAAAACCAAGAAACGTAGAAATCGAATAAAATTCTTGAAATGACCCTCAAAATTAACTACACAAAGCACTGTACCTGCGGTGGACGACCGGCATTCGTACGCCCGGCTGATAAGCAGATATTACTATTTGAGGGCCGCAGGGTAGCAGCTGAAAAACCAATGAACGTAACAAAAAGAAGGCCAATCCTAAAGAATTTAGCAGATGTGAACATTAAGAAACACAAATGGTGTAAAGTGTAACAGATAGTGAACCTGTGTCCCGTGGTGTCTCAACAGTACGGGTCGAAGCTGGAGCACGCATCAGTGTAACTGTCGAGGCCGCAGCGCGCACAGACCCTGTAAAGAAACAATTGATGTTTAGTTTTTGATGTCACAACCCGTGGTTTAGGAACATCAAGTTTGTTGTTGATACAATATACTTGCCTATAATGATTGACTTCTGAACATTATCATTGATATTGCTCTTGATACAGTATACTTACCTATTGATTAGTCAAATTCCATTTTTATTCTCCATCAATCTTCGCATAAGCTATCAATAAAGCATAAGGCCAATCGGTCAAGTTTGTTGTTTTCTGCCTTAAAGAACCATCAAAGATATTGGTTGTAATACCATAAGCTGTAAAATAGTTTTTGATAGAAAACAATGTAACAACTGACATACTTTGTGCTGGTAAAGGATGTACTTAGATGGCTGGAGAAACACATACGTGACCACCTGTTGCAGCAGAAACTGTCTCAGAATCTGGAGTATCCACGTTTATAGACTAACAACCGGTATCATTATCACACGAATATAAGGAACTTCCAGAACCTACAACATATATGACCGTATCATTTTAAACCCGTGCTTAGACAATCACATACAGAAATCTATATCAACTGAAAAAAGAATGATAGTAGAAATAATACATACAATGAATATTACTCTGATGATAGCCCTGAAATTACTTTTTTGCAGAATCAGAATCATCAATAGAGATTGTGTGTGTGTATGATCTGTAAACGTACCTGTGGTTTTAGAAAATTCATTATAACAACATGCTTTAACTTATTCCATAATGAAATCAATGGAAAACAGAAATAAACTACATATAGGGAGAAAAAAAAGACCATCAAACTGCAAAAGGCTGCAAATAAACCAACAATACCTTAAAAATATAATAGAGATCATTAGGGTTTTAGAAAGAAAGAAAAAAAAAGCTTACCTAGGGCTTTGCTAACAATGTATATTACCTTATACATATTCGGATTTGGTTAATTCCTTATTGCATCATACACCACCAGAGAATCAAGCAAATTTTTTGTATGACTTTTAGTTACACTACTAATAATATACGGAGTACGTAATCACAAAAGACCATCTAACTATTCCAGTGCTACACCCTCACGTGCTACATCATATGTAACTTACGATGAAGACGCTGCTAGAGTTATAAAATATAATGAATATTGATTACCTTGAGATACATACACTAAATCAAAAGTTAGTTCCATCCAATATTATCGAAACACTAAGCTAAACATATACCAATATGCATGTGTATGGAAATCAAGAGGTACTGATTAGTAGAAAGTGACGGCAGGTTGATAGTTCGAATAATAATATGAAAGTTAGGTCTTCTTATCCATTATGGTGGAACTGTTAATCAATGGGCCTAAAAACTGAAAAAATATTTGGTTTGACAACTTTATCATTTTTTACTTGCAAATTGTATCATAGATATTGTATTGATCTAGTGGTTGATACGTTTACTATTGTTACAAACAACTCAAGTTCGAACCATGTCAGTCTTATTTTTTTATAAATTAATTAAGCTCGAAATTAATTAAAAAAAATGCAAAACATGGTTGTCTTCTGATGACATGGCACAAATTAATTAGTTGGCAATGACTGGACAATGACTGGGCAATACGCGTGTAATGCCTCCTGTTATATATAATATAGAGATATATATATATTTAAAAAAAAACCGGTTAAACCCGGTTTATAACGGCTACTTTTTTTTTTTTTTTTTTAATAAAATAAAACGGCTATATTTTGAATTTAAAACCGGTTAAAACCGGTTTTTTTTAAACGGTAACTTTTTTTTTTTTAATGGGCCACGTGTATATATTTAAAAAAATATAATAATTAAAAAAAAAAAAAACGGTTAAAACTGTTTTTTTTTTAAAACCGGGTAAACCCGGGTTTGAAACCGGTAAAAAACCGGTATGGGGTAAAAACCCAAAACCGGTCTAACCGGTTCGGGTTCAAAAAACCGGTTTCTTAGAAAACCGGTTACGGTTTTTTTCCGGTTAAAAAAAAACCGGTTGAGAACTTGCACCTCTATGGCAACTGGGAGTCTGGGACTGGTCCCATGGGTTTTCTATCGCTTTGGGCCAATTACTTTTTTCGGGCTTCTTCTATCTTTGTAGTTTGTTCCGTTGCATTGTTGGGCCGATTCAATTGTTCGTTCTTTCAAAAGGAGTTGTGTATTAAAGAATTTTAAAACAAAAGGAGTTGTTTGCATTTCATCAGGTTGGAGTCTTGGAGAGGACTATTGTCAAATTATTTGTTTCACATTTTCATGTTGAGTTGTTTTATCTTTTCGACTTTAAAGTCTATACTTTAGTTGTTGGGCTTTCAGTTTTGTTTTCATGATAACTGAGCTAAGTTATCTTTGTTGGTTGTAGTTATTTACTTATTTTTAATATCAATTGATGTGAAAGAGTGAATTTGTCAATCACTTGGACCACATTAAACAAGATTTGAGTCAAAATACCTAATACCACTTGAAGTTAGTGAAAAAAAGTTATGAAACCAATAACATTAAATTTCTATAACTTCCAACTTTTCATTTTCCTTTCATGGAAAAGTATATTTATATATTACTCCCTCCGTCCCAAAATTATTGTCCCCCGACAAAAAACACACAGTTTAAGAAAAACATAATTAATACAGCTTTCTCTCTCTTACTTTTTTGCCAAATGACAGATTTACCCTTAACCAATTAATTAACACTTCTTTAAAGTTTGTAATATTAATTTCAACTAAGGGCAATATAGTAAACTTGATCAAACACCCCTACCTATTTTTGGTATTGGACAATTAATTTGGGACGTATGAAAAAGGAAAGATGGACTATTAAATTGGGACGGAGGTAGTAGTACATTTTTATTTTAATTGTGAATGACTGAATGCATTATCATACGTATTTTTGACACCATTTAGAGAATGTGAAATGCCAATATGCCATGCTTTACCTTCGTGAAAGCGTCTGGACGCACTTTGTCATCTTTAATGCATTGGCCTTAGCCGTCCCACTTGTTCCTTCCGTCACCCGGTAACCTAACCCCACTGCCTGGAGCTTGTGGATTCCTCGCCAAGCTGAGTTGCAACGGCTAAAGTGAGGTCTCTCCACGAGAATTCACTTCGTGAAGACCTAGCCATGATAAACGTTAATTTTATCTCATGACTGTGAATCGTTTTTCATGCTCTTAAATATTTAAACAATAAAGAGTTGAATTCAACACCAGTTTTCTATATGTGAATCAAAAGGAAGTGTAAAAGTGTGTGCTTGTATTATATCGTAAAAGCATATCCAATGCTTAAGTAATAAGTCGTTAAAGAGTAACTATACCAAATTATCTCTAACAACAAAAAAGTTTTCAAAAGTTCTTTTTTTACAAAAATTTAACACCAAAAAAGAATCATGTTTAGTATAGATTTTACCAAGTTTGTAATACGGAGTAATTGATATCTTACACAAGTCACACTATCTTTTAATAAGATTAGAACATCTTTCATGGTGAGGTTGAAAATTATTACGTAAAAATGAGTTGAAGCAGGGATTATCTACAGCCAAAGGCTAAAAATAACTTATCTATACTGCTTATAAAGGAAAAATAGTCAAAACGAAAAGTTGAGTTTTCAATACTTGGTCATATGAGAGAGAAAAATAATGTAATTAATACTTTTATTAAAACACCCCGTTACTTAAAAGTATAATGATTTATTCACATTGTACAACCAATTAAAAACATATATACAAAATTAAATACAACCAATTAAAACACCACTTACTAAAAAGTACAATAAAATTTTCATAATGTACAATTTAAATAAGCTACAATATAATCCATGTGAAATAATTAAATACACTAATTAGTGTTATTTTTAAACACCCTAAAATAAAAAGTACATGTTATTAAACACAAAAAGCTTCATACAACCTAAAAAGTTGATGGTGCATATAGTTTTGAAAACTGGACGGGAACAACGGGTTCAACCGGGAACCGGTGTCGCCACCGGTTCGGCTAACCAATAAAAACCATCCGAAAACGAACCAGAGAGGACCCGTTGAAACCGATACAAACTAGTGAATCAGGCCTCATCGAGATCTATTTTCCGGTTAATTGTCACAGGGTACCTGAAGAAAAAGTGAAAAGTGAAAAGTTGAAACTAAAAAAGGAAATGTTGAAAACACATTTCAAAAGGAAACTATTAATACAAATCACAAACCGGGTTGACACGGGACGCTTCAAACCCAACGGGTTGACCCGGTTTAATTTGACCCGTTTTCGAGCCAACTAGCAAGTTAACCCGGCTTAAATCGATCCATTTTTCGACCAGAACGGTTCAACCGGTTGAACCACCCGGGTCGAACCGGGTTTCAAAACATTATGTTTAATTCCCAAATCTTCAAACTTTTATTATTTTTCGTTTATAACCTATAAACTTTTTTTATCAATAAACTATCTGTCGCTATAAAATTCCGTTGCTATGCACGGGTACTCGTCTAGTTTAATCAAATAGTTTATGATTGTTCAACCTATTGATAATTTGGCATGTGTGTGATGAGTATAAGTTGAGATTTAAACAAAAACTTTTAGTCTTTGAAGAAATTATGCGATGTGAGTACCTGTGCATAGAAACGAGATTTTATAGCGACAAACAGTTATAGTTGCGATATTGAGATTGAAATATGGATCGGATTGGGAGCAAGAATGAGATAAATTTGTAAAACACAAGAAAAAAAAATGAATATAGATTAAAACAAAAAAACACAGTAAAAAGAATATCACAATTATACTAACCTCATTTTCATTTGAAACTTGTTCAGCAATAATATCAACATTTTTTTGATCATTTGTTTTCATCCAATATGAACTATCAACTATAAACTACCATAATAATAAATAGAAGTTGTGTTGAGACAAAATTTGACTTTCGTCCCTAACAAGTACTTGAACATAAATTGCCAAGTATAGTCACTCACTGATATAATTAGCGAGCTGCGATGAAATTAGCATAGCTGCGCTAGAGGCGTGTGATGATAAAATTAGTGAGCTGCATCGTGAGAGCTAACAAATATTTCACGACGCTGAAGACTTATCTATGATATTCTCATATGCGCTTGCGCGGGAGTAATCTCATAAACAAATTACGAAATATGGGCGGAAACTCTCTTGAAAAGACAAACTGCAAACATATCCACTCAAGACAAAGAAGACAAAAGTACTGAAAATACTTTATTTGTATTTTAATAAAGCTTCTCATGAAAGCTTTATTGTACTTTTATTATTATTTAATTAAAGCTTCTCTAAAAGGATTTACACTCTTAGCCTATTTAAGTAATATGTTGTAATAGAGGTAAGGTATGAATTCTAGTTACAAAATAACACAATGTTATTTTGATAGAGTCATCCTCTCATTGGTTATCAGAGTAGATAGCTTAGAACCATGAGAGTTTTATTTGTCAAGCTGTAGGAATTGTATTCCGCAACAATCCCTACAACGAATGTTGTTAGCCGTCATCAGGTCCTTGGTGTAATCTGGAAACTTTTCCTTCATAATGAAATATGAGTATGCTCTTGAATTGTTTATTATTCATAGATTACACAAGTTTATGAGACCAACAAGTTGTAATATGGTGTCTTATATAGTAGAGTTTCTGAATGAATTTTAGAAATTATTAATGTTGGATTTAATAAAAATCCACAACATTAAAATAATGTTAGTCCAATTCCAAAAAAAAAAAAAAAAAAAAAAAAAAAAAAAAAAAAAAAAAAAAGCGTCGTCTTCTTCCTGCTGCAAACATACACACAAGACATTATTATTCCATTTTAATACAAAAAAATAAAATAAAATGTGTCACTCGTCTTCTTCCTCTTCTTGTTGCTGCAAACACACACACAAAACATTATTCTTCCATTTAAATAACCAAAAAATAAAATAAAATGTGTCACTCGTCTTCTTCATGCTGCAAACACACACACAAACACATTATTTATTCCATTTTAATAACCAAGGGAAAAAAAGAAAAGAAAGATGCAAACTTACATTACAACGCACGTTTCTGCAACAACTTGGGACGAAATGGCGTTGGGCGTTGGAGGTTGCCAGTATGATAACGCGCCTCAACGCGAAGCCACGTCAGCATAACCGGAGGCCGGCGTTATCATACCGAGCACTTTAATATATCTTTGCAGCTAACGAGGTTAAGGTTTTGAACCGCGAGAGAGTGAAAAAATATGATATTAGGTACTACTGGTACAAATCTCTAGATCTAAGAACTATATTTGCAATTTGCCCAGACTTTGAGGACCAATGGTGTAAAACTAACTTTTTTGGCCAAAGGAAATCATTCATCAACATTGCATTTTTCCATAAATAAATGCAAGCACATTCACAGTATTTAAACCTTATTAAAACCCGACAAATATATAAAAATCCAACCAGTCAACCACCCTTTAAAATTTTGAATGAAATGACATCCCACCACAAATCTACTCAATTCAAATGCTTTTTAAATAGTACTCCGTGGTAGCATAGTACACAAAGTAAAGTTGTTTCCATGTTTCCACATGTAGCATTTAATACAAGTACAAAATACTCTCCCCATCACGCAAACACAGACACAGACTACTCACACAACTCTTGTTAAACTTTTTGTCATCATTTCATTTCAAATAATCCCTCCCTTTTAAAAATAATCTTACAATTTTTAAAATACACAATGTTTAAAAAATGAATAGTACTCTCCACCAATCATATATTTTATATAACTATATTTGAAAGCATAAAATAAAAACGTGAACATTTATTTTGAGACAAAGAGTATCGGGTCAAACCTGATCCGAACTGACAAAAACCGACTCGACCCGAAAACCGAAAAGGGAAAAAACTCAAACCGAGAACTGAACGGAAAAATATATATCAAAACCAAATAACTCGGTTCGGGTCAGTTTTCGGGTTTTGAACCGAGAAAACCGAAATCGAGAAAAACCGAAATAAATATACAAAACTGAAACTGAACTGAAAAAGGTCGGTTCGGTCCAGTTTCGGTCAGGTTATCGGTACGAGTCATTTTTCGGGTGAATTTGCTCTGCCTAGTATATATATATATATATATATATATATATATATATATATATATATATATATATATATATATATATATATATATATATGCTTGCAAGTCAGCAAGTACTCATAATATATATATTGTATTCCTTATATATTCTTGCACACTTCATCTTGATATGATATTTTGGCTAGTCAAAATCATTCAAAAGCTGAAATAAAGATACACCCACCAAACTTTGACAAGTTTTCATATTCTTTATGTACTTTCTTTTTTTGGTATATACTACTAGTAATATATAAGGTTTTTGAATGTGGTAAGAATGACCAAGTGTATGGAAATGGTGGAAATGAGAAAAGTTCCGGTGGTTTATTATTTGTGTCGAAATCGACAGCTCGAACACCCGCATTTTATCGAAGTGGGACTTGTTTCGCCTGATGGGTTATACTTAAGAGGTATGCACACTTTTTTTATAATTGCATTCAGCATTGTTTTGTGACAGGTTATTAGAACTGCTTATTGCCTTTTAGTACAACTTATAAGCAGCTTTTGAATGTTTGGGAATTGGGACTGCTTATATGATAAATTTAAGTATGTGAAATAAGCAACTTAATTTGGGCTTTGGATAAGGTTATCTGACCATTTGCTTGTTGTGAAATAAGCTGTTTTGAATTAGCTTATTTCAAATTTTATATAAATGTGAATATAATGCAGTTAAGCTACATGACTTGTTTTTTGTGAATTTGCAGATGTTCTTAAAAAGTTTGATTCAGTGAGAGGAAGAGGGATGGCTGCAATGTACTCATGGTCTTGTAAGAGGTAATTAGTTCATGTTAATCTGTTGTATTTTTGTTGTGTTTTCGGTTTTCTACTTGAAGGGTGTTTGGGATTGCTTATTAAAACTGCTTATAACAAGTTGTAACAAAAAGGAATGTTACGCTGTGTTCTCGAGTTTTATCATTAAAGAAAAGGGAAGTAAAGTGGGAGTAAACATTTTCCTCCCACTTTTGGGAGGAAACACTTTACTTCCAAAATCACCCAAATCATACTATATTTACTCCCACTTTACTTCCCTTTTCTTTAATGATAAAACTCGAGAACACAATGTTAGTTAAAGAAATTAAGAGGTAAAAAACATTAGAGGTTAAATAAGCAAGTCATTAAGGTGTTTATTCTATCCAAACACTCAAAATTACTACTGTAATATGTTGTATTAAACAACAAAAGTTAGTTTTAACAAGTCCCAAACACCCCTTTAGTATATTTATATATATCTGGCTTGATGTATGATAAGAAGCTTATGCTGTTATTTATGGTAATGCAGAAGCTACAAAAATGCTTTTGTGTGGAATGATCTCTGCGAAGATGACTTAATTGTTCCTGCTCATGGAAATGAGTATGTTCTCAAAGGCTCTGAGCTATTTGGAGACTATAATTCAGGTACGAAGTTTTAGAAATTGGTAAAGTGCTTCTTTTTAAGTGTTAAATAAAACTAGAATAAGTAGATAAGCAGTTTTTCCCAAACACTCAAAACTGCTGCTTAAAAAGGAGCAAATAAGCACTCAAATTAGCAAATAATTACATCGCATTCTGATAACAAATTAATCCTTGTAAGAACACTAAACATTTGAAAATAACGAACTGTTTTTAGCTTGTATTGTGCCTGCTAGAAACCTACAATTGCAAAATGTAGAGCAATTGAGGGAACCACAATCCACGATAACTCAAGATGATAGTTCATCTTTTACAAGCTCATCTGGCGTGTCGCCAGAATCTAAAGGTGGGAAACTAGTAGTACGTGATAGTTGCCCTAGCCTGACAAAATACAAGATTTACAAGAGTACTAATGGTCTCGCTGATGCTTCCACACAAACTGAAGAACTTGTAAAAGAAAAAGGAGCTCGAAAGACTTGCAAAAGGAGTCTCTCAATTGATAGTGGACCGGTAGAATCAATAAACAATGACTCACCTCCATCTTCATCTGGTACATGCTCATCTGTCAGCAAGACCGACACTTTGGAGTCTCTGATGAAAGCTGATGGTGGTAAACTGAACATCTCTGAAAGACTCATAGAAGAAGAAGAAGAAGTAAAAGAAAACGAAGAAGATAAAGTTCCATCCAATACAAAGCTCAGCGCAGCCAATATGTTATTACAATTGTTCTCATGTGGGTCGATTTCAGCAGAAGATGAATACTTTGGTCGACGTTCGTCTTGCAGTTCGAGGTCCTTAGGTTCAAGATTTTCGTCACGTTTACTTTCATCATCTGTACGGTTTGGGGAGCTCGATTGCTTGTCAGAAAGCGGCAGTTTTATGGGTATAAAATTGGAAGATAAGCAATACTTTAGTGGGAGTTTGGTGGAGACCAAAACGGTGAAGGAAGAAGGGATTAGTAGTCTAAAACGATCTTCTTCTTACAATGCTAATAGGTTAGCCTGTACCCATTATTGCACATTTCTTATATAAAACACCAACATACATTTTCATTTGTCGTGTTTTAGTCTTCTTGAAACATAGCATTGATTTTCTAATGCAGGAACAATAAGTGTGATTCAGCACTGGCCCGTACAAAGTGCATACCAAGATCAATGAAGGCTTCGTTGAGCAAACAGCCAAGAAGTGCATCAATGAGACTCTCTGACGCTTCTAGCTCACATATTCTATCACCTTGCACATCCAACCATGGTAGCAAGAGAATGTCAGTAGCATGCTCACCCAAAATACCATCTAAACGAACAGAATGTTTCACAGACAATAAGGAAAACGTGCTCAAAATCGATGAAAGGTAAGTTATAGCATGTTTTACTTCTATGGAATCTTCGGTAAATAAAAGTTGTTTGTAATGTTTTTGGTTTCATTTCAGCAGGCTTGCTTCAGGAGCTCGAGTGATCATCCACTTGGAAGCACCATGTGACAGCAAAGGTTTATAGTCAGTGTGTGTGTGTGCTCAATCTTGGTCGTTGCGGTGGTTAGATACCAACTTAGTTAGTTAACTAGTCAATGGAGCATTTGGTAAATGATGTTTCGTTTTTTACAGCATTATGGAATAATTGTAGTCTTCTGATTTTGATATCATATTTTCCATTGGTTCTTTTCACACATTACGCATATATGTGTATGTCAGCATTGCAGTTACACATATTATTCGGATGGCGAGAGTTCTTAGCATCCATAGTATTTCACGGAGTCTAAAGTATCGAAAAGTGACAGTCTTGTGTTCAAATTATGTAGTTGCATTGACTATGTCATCGTATGAAGTAGTTGGATATGTTTTGTTTGTTTTTTAAATTAGGACCTTTTGCAGTGAAGTCAAATGTCACTATGCCAACAAAACTGTTGAATTAATTGGCAAATTTATATACTTTTCAGTTGCTTTCCAAGTCATTTGACTAGGCAAAGTCAAACTTCAAAAAGTTTTGCTTTTTGGCTTTTTGAATTTCAGCACAAACTATTGGTTCATTTCCCATGTTTAAAGCACACAGAGAGTCAGATGAATCTATGACCACTGAAATAATTAATACTACCATATGGAAGGTATGTGAAATTTGTCATTCAGTTTTGAAATTCAAAATTTTGGACAACCTATAGAATTTAGGCAACTTGTACTATTGGGTAGAGGACTAGTGTATTATTGGGCTTCACAAATATTAATGCCATTCTCTCTATCTATGAAGTACATTTTTTATTCTTTTGGCAAAATTGATACTCCAATTGATTAAATCTCAAACAGATTTTGTGAAACTAAGAGTGTCAGAGAGGGAAGAAATGTGTGTTCCCGAACCTTCTTCAAAAATCCTAATTCACCGGTGAAACTAGACGTTTGCGATGGAGTAGTGATACCACTAAGTCAATGCTCCAATGGTGAGGTCTTTCCAAACCTTGATTACAATGACTGCTCGCTAGAACCAAAAATTCTTCTAAAACACTTAAAAATTTGATACACATTCAACTTGATTACAAGCTTCAGAAAACTATTGAAGTTGCATTTGATACACATTCAACTTTGGAAAAGCCTTAATACTAAACCAACTTGAACATTAAACACTTAAAAACTTGATCTTCGACCAACTCTAACCAACTTGACTTGAGATTGAAAACGCTTGTAAACCTTGAAGAGTCATGATCGTCGAAAAGCACGAGGGGGGTGACTTCTTAGTTCAACTCGGAAGTACTTTAATTTACTTGTGTGCACCTAGTTGTTAAATTGTGTAGATATTCAATTACAAACACTGATTTTGTTTGTTTGTTTGTTGTTGGTGTTGGTGTTGGTAATTAACTTTACAGCATAGTTGTATCATCTTTCTGCAATCAAATGTTAATAACGTTTTTTTTTTTTTTTTTTTTTTTTTTTTTTTTTTTTTTTTCAAATTAATATTTTATAAAAAGATGAATTACATGGAGGTGTAAGGAAAACGGAGAACAAGCTGCGCCAATAGCACTTTAATGCTTTACAAGTTTACAACTAGCTAGAATATTTTTTAGTAATATCTAACTTTAAGGTATTACAAGTTTACAACTAGAAAACATGACCTTATTAACGACCAAGACATATACGGAATACGGATTAATGCCCAGGTTATTTCCTTCATTGATTATATAAGATGAGCAAAAATGACTCTAAACATCTGCTCAAGCCATCAAAATGGCACATTTTGCTTCTTTGTACATGATTGCCTTTTTGCCGATAAATGCTTTGAGTTCTTCATGATTAGCACAGTTACAACACTTACCGGTGTCTAATGAACAACCTCTTCAGAAATCGGTGATGTGCATGATGATGATCAATGACCTCCTCTTATTTGTCTTGTATTGTAAGACTTGCATTTTTCACATTTATGCCCGATTATATGGAACTGGACGTTTGATATTTTCTCACAGTCGTTGCATAGTATCCACACCTGATTCATAAACAAACGCAAAACACAGTTTCATTTTCCATACGGTTCTTGAATTATGCGAACAGACTGTTTGGTAACATGTTTTTTATTCAGAATGAAATCTTACCATTTTGTCTTTAAATGTTCGCGGCATAGGAGTTACTTCAATCTATAAATATATACAGCAAGTAACATGTTAATGAAATTATAAGATGTTCTTTAAGTGCCACAATCAGATGGAAAAAGGTTTAGGCTTTGACTACACGCACCTCATGATCAAGCTTTTTCCAAACATCCGAGTCACATATAGACTTCGAGCAAACAGGGCAAGAATACCTGTGACATCATCAAGAAACTTCAGTTCTATTCATTTATGCCAAAAAATTCAGATCTAAATGAGATCCATGATCACTGTAACATTGAGTTTTACCTGTGATGTTGTTCCATCTCTTTTAGGCAAGCCAAATGCATTGTATGGCCACATGGTAATATGCTAAGGTCCTTCAATGTATCGAACAAAAACTGCAAATCGAAATACAACTGTGTCATTCTTAAAATAATGAAAATCGTTTTTGCTTTCTTCAGGATAATAGTGCGTCATGTTACCTCAGAGCAAATCGGACAGTCATGGTGCATTGCTCTTTCCACACATACATGTGTATCTTTTATCTTTTTCGAATAGCAACATCCTACAACANTTTTTTTAGTAAGTATCGTTTATAGAAATACAATATAAGATTTTTCGTCTTGTTATTTACCACATTTGTCACAATGAAAGAAATTCTCCTCGCCACCGGTTCTACATATGCCACATTGATCACAATGATACTGATTCTTCGAGACCTGGATATTAATCAATGATTTAAGAATGTGTTTAATTCAGAAAATTATCGTGAGAGTATAAATCAAGAATCTTACATCATCGTCAAAGAATTTGCATTTTTGACAGAAGTAATTTCCCATACAAACTCCACAGTTTATGCAATTTTGCTGAACCTGATAGAAATAAGCAATGCTCAACTATAAATTTTGCACATCTAATGAATTAATTTCCTTAGTCGTTATGTATTAAGTTTAGCCACTAGACTCACATCTTGTTCGGTGTCGCAAAGAGTACATATGACCTTTTTAACTTCATGCCGAGGAACATCATGCCGATGAAGAGGGTCAATGTCAAGGGAGTTCTGATTTATTGAACAAAGAAGAAGGTTATTTAGCAGCTTATAGATTAACAATCACTTTTTACATGAATGGCTAACCAAGTTACTTCATGATCAAATCATTAAGAATATACCTTAGCTTCGTTATGACAGTGGCGGCAATCGAAAATTTCATCACAACATGGTGTCTTGATCTTGCACCTCCTTTTATAGTGTGTGCAACTAAACAACCAAAAATAAAAAGTATAAATCCCTCATGAATCTTGTTTTTTTCATCACAACATGGTGTCTTGGTCATAACACGTCACTGGGGAGGCCCGTAACAATGGTTGACACGTTGTAGGCTTGTTTCACGTGTGATACAAGAACCCATTAGGGGTAGTCTCAGAACACATTCAAACTAGCTTAATTATCGGGAATCACTTCTATTGTTTTAGAAGGTACGTGGTTGAGATTAATTTATCTGTTTATTGCTTTTTGACATAAGCAACTCTAAAATGCCTCTTTATAATATCTCACATCACTCACAAATAATCATATAAGAGGTGTTTGTGCTAACTTATTTACATGCTTATCTGCTTATTTTAGAGTAAATAGTAAATAAGCACACCCTAAAAGGGTGTTTGGGATTGCTTATTTAAGTGCTTATATGCTTCTTTATAAGAAGATAAGCAGTTTTAAGTGTTTGTCAAAATAATCACTTAAATAAGCAACATACAATCACTTTAATTCTTTAAAACAAGCAATCCCATCCACCCTCTGATAGTGTATCCCCATTTAAGTACTAACCAAATACTAATTTGGTATAGCTCTATATGCAGCTATATATGGTGAATACACCATGTATGTTATGCATCATTATTATTAGATGGGCATATTTGTAAGTAAAGATATTTATATATGAGGAACCATGTAAGTTGAACTGTTTTGTACAGAAACGGAAAAAGATAAGGCCAATCAATTGGGTAATCAAGTTGCATAAGCTTCTTCATCCTTCAACAATGTATCATCTCAAAATGCATAAGAATTATGTATTACCAAATACTCCATGATGCACACGCAATAAAGATAAGATCATATCAAATACTCCATGATGCACAAGCATTCTTACCATCAATATTATCTAAGCATTCTTTTGCCTACATAGCATTATGATCAATACTGACTTGATCGTCGGAGGGGGTTCCCCCGGGCTCAGCCCGGAGTCCTCTCTAACGGTCTTTCTTGGTCTTTTCAGCACTGTTATCGAAGACCCGAAGTCAAGGTCAAAGCGAGTCAGACGGCCAAGTCATCACCTTGACGACTATGCGGATTTTGGTAGCATCACCCTCTAAGTATATCTGTTATCAGTCCCTAACACTCTAAAACTGCTTATTTGCTACTATCACAACACATTAATAAATCTATGATCATAACACATGCATTGGATAAATAAAAATACAAGCACTCAACATAACAAACCAAAATGAAAAAAAAAAAAAAAAAAAAAAAAAAAAGAAAAAGAAAAAAAAAGCATACCGAAAATTGCCTTCATCTGTATTAGCCACTTCTGCATGTACAACATTTTCTTGGTGCTCCATTACTAACTCAAAAAATAATTTACACCCACATAAGTTATTTGAACTTTTTATATGTGTCACAAATATTTAACCTTGCAAATACAGCTAGGAAACTTATAATAGTTTGATATCAAAAGTTAAAAGCTGGGAATTAGCTAAGAATTGATAAATGTACGCGTTTAACACACCTTGATATGCAACTTGTACGTTCAAAAAAGACAGATATTTTTGATTGTGATGGCCTTAAAATTGGTTTTGTCAATAATATTTGCTAGCATACAAAATCCACTTGTACACGTTTTTTTTTTTATTGTTGTTATCTACACGCGTTGATTTTCTTGACATGGCAAAAAATCAAAGAAATTCTAAAAATGAGAGATATTTTTTTTTGAACTATAAATGAGAGATATGTTAGATATCATAATACAGTAAGAGTCTACGTGTAAAAAAAAAATATATTAAAAATGAAATGTGACATCAAAGTATTAGTGTCGTTCTCGCAATAAGTATCTATCATAGATGTGACACACAAAATTTGAAAAACGAGGTATTTGTATTTACCATGGGCGCTTCGCAGCTGGATTGTACACAGAAACATTTTACGTCAAAATTAAGTTATCATTTAGAATTGTTAAAAGTTTTTATTAGCTATATAGCAGGCGCGTTCATGAGACGATTTGGGACGGTTTTTGGCTAAAATCAAACCTCGAACAAAAAATTCGGTTTTAAGTTTTAAAAATCAAACCGCGCATTAAAAGTTCGGGTTGATTTTTTTTTGTTTTTTGTTTTTTGCGGTTCGATTTTCGGTTTTCTCATTGGAGGGTCATATTTTCAACAAGTTTGAAATCATTTTCGCAAACACTTACCACATGAATTTAGATAAAATTATTTAAAAGATAAAGATTTGTCAAAAAGGTAAAACGATTATGATGTTATCATAGTCGTCTCCTGGTTTTTTAGCCTAAAGCGAAAAATGAGACATATTCGGAAATAATTTTTTGTTGTTAATTAAATAATTTAAGAGACTTGTCAATAATTAGTTATATCACAAATTTGAATATCTGAAATTTGCGATGATGGTTTTATGCTAGACCCATTATTTTAGCTAAGTTTTTTCAATTTGGATATTCAAAATTTCGGATAACAGTTTTATATATCCGAATTTTCATACACCTATAATTTCTGGAAAACTTTTATATGAGTTCGAAAACTAATATTTCATAAAACCCTACTTTTTAATAAATCCGGACCAAATCTTCGGATATTCAAATACGAATATTTTTTGAACACACACAATCTAAATCAAGAAATCTTATAAAGTAAGTTGAATATTTTGTTGAAAAATAATAAGATTATATAACATGTATTTAAAAATGAGAAGTGCGAACATATATGCGATAAAGAAAATTAACTTTACGAATTTATTGTAGTGTTGGCTAAATAAACATATGTTACGAATATCAGGGTGAGCATGAGGCCGATTTGGGATGGTTTTGGTTAAAACCAAATCCCGAACCGAAAATTCTGTTTTAAGTTTTTTAAAACCAAACCTCGCACCAAAAATTCGGTTTGCTTTATTCAGTTTATGGTTTTTTGCGGTTCGATTTTCGGTTTTTTAATTGGAGGGTCATATTGTCAACAAGTTTGAAATCATTTTCGTAAACACTTACCACATGAATTTAGACAAAGTTATCTAAAAGATAAAGATTTGTCAAAAAGATAAATACGATTATGATGTAATCATAGTCGTCTCATGGTTTTTTGAGGCCTAAAGCGAAAAATATGAAATGAGACATATTCGGAAATAATTTGTTAATACAAATAATGTCAAAAAAGTCATTTGCATTCTTCGGTCTCTACATGTTTTGATAATCACAAAATATAAATACACGTTACGTAAAATTACGTTTAACAAGTTTCTAATCGAGAAAACTCGTTTTAACTATAACTTCACTTAAGGTATGAACAAACAATCTACCAACTTAGTTAAGTGATCAAAGAATTTATTTTTCTCAAAACTTCACATTTTTATGTAACAAAACATTTATACAAAAGTATTTTTGTAATTAAAAAGAAATGTTTTATTAAAGAAAATAAATTTGAATTTTAAATCTCCCAACAGCTATATTTCCCGCCTAAACCAGATAAGTTTTTCACCAGATAAACTTTCACCACATCAGGACAAAAATAGGAGCGTATGTCAGGACGGTCCCGTAAACATGGCGACGGTCTCTTATATATATGGGACCGTCAAACTTTAAAGTACCGTCCGCCACTCCTCCTGGTGCCTATAAATACTGAACTGTTTCATATAGAAAAATCACTTCTTGAGCACATAAACTTTCTGTCTTCCCAAATCATTCTAAATACTCTTCTTTGATCACACTAACGAGTTATAAGTTGTTTACAAGTGATCACGTCCATCCTTCCTCCAAGTGCAAGAGAAGAACACTCGTATTCGTCAAGAAACGAAGTGTTGAAGAATAGTCCTTCACCTCATAACCGGATCTCTCCTTAACCTCCATTCTTTACATCTCAATTCTTGTGTTTAATCCGACTTGTGTGTAAGCTCGGAATTATATATTGTGTTGATTCGGACTTGGTGTTGGTTCGAATTGTGTATCCACGTGGGCTCTTGTGTAGACTGGTTCTAGCTAGGATTAAGACTTGACATTTCGCTTAGTGTCGTTAATTGGTGTAAGCGTTGGTGTACGGTTTGTTCCGCCATAAGGGAGAGTGTTGACATAGTGTTTGTGAAACTCTCGAGTGTGAGACTCGAGGAGTAGAGTAGGGCGATGAGTAAGCTTTGCAGCCGAATCACTATAAATCTCCGTGTCCCGGTTTGATCATTTCTTTTCTTTACTTTTACTTACTCTTTTATAATTTTGTTCATAGATTGTTGTATTGATATCACATAAGATTCGAATCCAAAAGTATTGATAAGGATTTATTTGGTACCTTTTTAAGGGGTTATTTAGTCCCAAAATCGTATTAATATGATCAAATATTACCTTAAATCATTTCTTTTTGTATTTTAGGTACTTGGGACAGAAAATCTGGAAATCGGCACTTTTTGGATATAGAAAATAATAAAGAAAACAACGAAGTCGCGAAAACCTGTCAGACATAGAGCTCTGACGGCGTCACACACTACAATGTGACGTCGTCACTTGTTGATAAAGCTGGAATTTTGGTTCATGATTAACAAGAGACACCTCAGATGAATTCTGAAGACCTACAACCTGACGGCATCAGGTGTTAATTGAAGATAAGAGTCACATGTAAAGTTAACAAGAGACGACCCAAAAGATTTACTAAGAGACGACGTTAAGACATACGTGACGGCGTAAGAAGTTACAAGGTGACGCCCTCATAATGGCGACTTGCACAAGACGAAACCCTAAGTGCCGGCGAGCTGACGACGTCAGAGTTGTAATCCTATATATATTTTCCTTTGTTTTTCATTAACCGTGTGTAACACCCCCAAAATTCGTACCGCGGAAGACTTAACAAGTTTTTGGGGTGCTACTACAATGGGTAGACATCACAAGTAGAGATAACAAGATAACATAGATAATCATGTAAACCAAAGTCAACATAAGTCAAAGTTTACATTTATCCAAAATCTTTAGAAAGGAGAGCCCATATTAGATAATAGGATAACAGGTCTATAAAAGATTTATCAGAGTTTTCATCGATGCCTCAAACCAAGCCAAGATCCAAGCTACACCGCCGTAGTCCAAATAGTAAAGGCATGCATCTAGTTACTTGAGAAAAACATGCTTAAAAAGGTCAGCTTTCGCTGGTGAGTTCATAGGTTTAAAGTTAATACAATACGAGACCTGAAGGGTTTTAGCGCTATGTGTGACTAGAGCAGGCATAGACATCACAATCCAACATCATCACAATCGCAATCAATAGTTTAATTTATCATTATAGGAAAGATGAATGGTCATAGTGAGTGGGCCCCTCAACGGTCACTAGCCAGGTCACAGTAAGGAACCACCCGTTACTGCCCCGGATTAGGTCGCAGCAGAGTCTATTCCAAACTAGGGTCAAGCGCCCTAGCTCTAGGTCAACATCTATTCCCGTCTAACCTAAACTAGCCAACACAATAGCAAAACAAGTAGTAGCAGGTCCAAGAAAACTAGTAGCATGTCTTCTCCCCCAAGTTTAGAAAACAATTAAAAATGCGAGTAAAAGTGGGGCTATGAAACTCACCTTAAGTCCAGCAAAGCACAATCACAATTATAACATAAGCAGGCTAGCACAACAATCCAATTAGAAGAGCACCATAGAAAGCTCGAAGGTAGTTTAACTCTACATCAACTAAGTCAGCTCGGCACAGAAAATCAACAAGCAAGGCAGGATTGCAGCTAGCAAGTGACGACAACTACACACTCGGCACTACCTAATCATATATATAGATCTTAGCTTAATATAGCTTCAAAAGTTAATCTCTTCCCATAGTTTCCCAAATGATTTCCGTTTATTTTTCAAAAGAAAACGTT
>LBNU01007862.1:376399-393394 GCA_014162995.1 Artemisia annua
TATATATATATATATATATATATATATATATATATATATATATATATATATATATATATATATATATATATATATATATATATATATATATTTAGACTCATATTATATATAAGTTAATCGTAATAAACGATATTAAACGAATTATTATTTATTCGAGTCCACGTATCCGAGTAATGACTTCCCGGTCCACATAACTAGTCAAAGTCCAAAGTCCATGTAACGGCATTGTTGAAGCCAACCAAGACTAGAGAGTCAAGGCGACCTCAACGTGCACAATGTCTCAATATGTAACGTCATAATATAATCAATCCAATATATCCCGATATCCATTCCACACTTCACAATCTACAACAATGCGAGGCCGTCTACGGCTCTCGTACTAACCTATCTCCGTCATTCTAAAAGTTCTTATCCTTATAACTCCGGTTTTCACAAACCAAGCACTCTATTACTCAAAATCACAATAACAACAAACGTTAGTCACAATATATATACATGTATATAACCATTTAATTTCATAACCAAGTCATATAGCCAAAATATCACATCGTCACATTATAACATTATTTCACACAAACACTTATCGTCAAACAACATATACCATTAATCAAAATATTTATCGCCAACTAATTTCGTATTCAACTAACATTATCTCAATTTGTCACCAACTTCAATTTCAACACTAAACAACAACTAAACAACATTTTCAACACGAAATGCATATAACCACTTAAGCAACAACTCTAAACAACCAAATGGTACCAAGTTAATAGAAAATCTCGAGACTCAACTAAGTTAAACAATCCACTAACAAACATTTGTAGCAATAACACAATATCAACAACATCAACAACTAACAACTACACAACAATTTCATCAATCAATAGCAACACTCGGCCGAGACCCTAGTGGTCTCGGCTTAACCTACGGCAGCCCACATCGACACAAATCCAACCAAAATTCCGAATCCAGAAACACAGCAAGAACAAAATAACAATATTCGACAGCAAGAACATCACCAGGAATACCGTGAGATCACAACAACAACAAGAGCAAAAATGAAACATCAAGAATACCGTGAGCAGGAGCTCACGGTTTGGGTACACTCGAGACACACAAACACCAAACACGATACCATTTATGATTTTATTGAATCAAAACCCCAAACTCATTTATATTAAATCAAAAGTATCAAAACCCATTTAGTTTATCCCGAAAAATAAAGATAGTCACGAGTTTGACTCGTGACCGAGTTGACTCGCGTATCTACACGCGTTTTCCTACCTTTCTTCTATAGATCCAGTCATGTGGTGGTCGTAAATGGGGGTGGAGATGGATTCTCATGGCTGTGGAGTAAATAACGAGGTGGTGGTTGCAGTTTTGGAGCACGTGGGGTATACGAGGTGAAAGAGGGGATGAAGGTGAGTTGTTTTATAGTGGAGATAAGGTGGTGAGTGTGGCGGTGTGGTGGTGGGTGGTGCTTGCAGCCGGCGGCTGTGAGAAGAGAGAAAGAGAGAGATGTGAGATGGAAATGAGATGAAGATGATGATATGAAGTGAGGAGGTTTAGGGTTAGGGTTATATGACCCGAAAATTGCAATATAGTCCCTCTCTCTTCTATATTTTCATAAAGGGTATTAAAATAAGAACTTACGGTGAAATTTTTAGTGAACTCTCCCGAAAATACATCCTTTTATTCCCGAAAAATAATAAACATTTCTGACAAGATTTTTAAATCGCCACCATTTACTTTAAATACATTTTTCCATCCATTTTGATAATAAACACGTTTATAAAAATAAAACGTAACCGTTTCTCATTAAATCCCGACTCTCATTTCCCGAGCCCATATTCATTATTAAAAATCCTCAACAAGCGTTTACATGTACGCCATGATTTTTAAATAGGTTTTTCCATAAAGCGTGACTATAAATACGCCTCTAGTTATTTCGCGTAACAAAACCTTATATATTTCGTATTATTAGGTTTCCTAGTGCCAGAGTCGAAGTAGTGCCTAACTTAACGCCATAGAAATGGTCTAACGACAAACATGCCACATAAATAATCAACGACACAAATCAAATTCAACGTATTCAATCACCAATTTCCATAATTTTTGAAAAACCGTTTCAATAATATTAACGATTCATTTAATTTATAATACGGTATTTTAAATTCGGTTCTCAATTTTACCAGTTGTCACAGCCTCACAGCCTTAGAAGAAACCCGTCCCGGGTTTCACTTAGAATTACTCATCAAGATCGAATAGAGATAAAATAGATTTCCTGGATTTCATCCTCAAACTCACTACGTGAGTGGAGGGCTATCTCAGAATTTCCAACAAGTTCAATGACAACGATATGACTTGGCTTAGATCGCCAGATTTTTCACGAATAGGAATTCAACGAGCTCCTCAAGGAGTTTGATGTTCATCATCATGGAATAGAAAATTTACGGCGGTAATCTCTCTCGGAAGTTTCCTTCCGGATTACACATCAAGAGTCTTGTGGACTTCTCCAAGTTCCGATAAAAGCACGAGTATCGCGAGTTAGATCTAGTAAAAATTCTTGAGCAAAACAGGATAGCAAGGATTAAGTTTTTCACGTTTACCCAACGTATTCCACCATCTCTAGGTGACACCTTAATCATCCATCTTGCTCTACCTTTCAGATCTTAATATTCATTTCGGCGGTCTTACGAATGAAAATCGATATAGCGAATTTGCTGTCTCCAGTCCCAGCTTAGCGAGAGTTTGGTTGGTACATACAACCATAAAGAATTTCGAACGACATGATCTCAACGTCGGGCGGCTTTTCATTAAATCGGGAGAGTTTGAGGAGGGGCGAATGTCTCTCCCAGCCTCCTTTCAAAGTTACTAATGTCAGCTCAAAGCTTTATTCCGACGTACGAACGATTCTCTTACTCTGACCATCTGATTGGGGAGGTTACGTAATACTCCTATTACCACTCGTCCCCAAGGTCATCTGTAGATATTTTCGGAACTTCAGCATAAAACATAGTCTTAACAATACGTGATAGAAATCGGCACTCTATGCCCGGAAGTCAACTTCTCTGGAGAACGACGATGAATTTCGTCCATACTATTACTTTTTCAATAACGCAAAGATAACTAGATTCAATAAGATGATCATAATTTCCCATATGGTATTACAACCACTATCTGTTCTTGGAAATTTGATGACAATTCCATAGTGGTCCTCTTCCATGACTCGAAATTGAATTGTTACAAGACGTAACAGTCTCTAGTGTCTTACATTTGTCTCTCGATACTATTAGCATTCGTTGACATGTATTGCAATGTCAACCTCTATGCTTGGTCATCTATATTGCCAAGCTGACATATATTAACTCCAAATCTAGTACCAAATTTGGTTTTGTCAACTATGGGTCAAGAATTAAGTTCTGTTTGGGACCGAAGATACATTAACTTACGATTTACAAATTTATAAGCTAAAAATTGAGAATTGTAAACATCTGATAGATAAATTAGGGAGGAATCTGGATTAAAAAGTGGATCAAATACTCCTACAGTAGCTGGTGGTGGTTGTGTGGTGGTAGAGGGTTGTGGTGACGGTTGTGTGGTGGTAGAGGGCGGTGGTGGTGGCTTCCAATAAAAAAAAAAGAATTGGGTAAACTACAAATTAGGTCCCTGAAAGCGGGGAAGAAGAAGAGGGCATATTAGTCATTTCGCATGCCACTAACGAGGAAAATAACGGACGTTAGCAAAAAGTTGCTCTCGGTGTCTTTTTTGCAAAAAAATGGAACGTTAATGGCGTTTTTGTATGCCTTTTTCTCTCGGTGTCTTTTTTGCGTTTTTGGACAACGTTAGTGACTAAATTTGCAGTTTACCCTATTTTCAAACATGGAAGCACGACAGATTATATTAAATGGGAGAAAACAATATTAAAATTAATTCACCTATTTAAATCTTTCACACATTTGTCTTGCAAAGCTTTAAATATTAGGGTTTTGCTAACAACAACCTTAAGGGCTGTGGTTAACAAGTTTATTTTTACTACAATTTATTGTAATGACTTGAATTATCCAATCACAATCAATTGTTTGTTTTGGTTCCATATATTTCGGGATTGTGCTCATCTTTTTCGGAATTGTCAACCAATCATAATCATTCATTCATGAGCATGTAATAAAATACATCTTGTTAACCACAACTCTTAGTCGTTAGCAAATCCCTAAATGTTATCATATCTTCATAAAATAGTTTCCAATCTTATACATTAATCACAACTACCTAGCTAAACAATAGTTTTCTTTTTATTCAATGAAGCTTCTCATATTCTGATTAAACTTTCTACATTTTTTTTTCTTCCAGGACAAACCCAGAATTCATCATAAATAAATTTATGCGGTCTTTGATATAAATGGAACAATAATTAAAATATGAACAAACCAAATTTTAGCAACGCAAATATGTAAATGATCAGCTAAATTAAACAAGAAATAAAACATAACATGATTCACTCCGAATTAAATCTTGGTTGAGAGTTCGTACAATGGGACCAATTGTGACAAGCTTGATGGCATACTCCACATCTTTTCGGTTCGTCCGGATGACGAATGTCCATCTCATTACAAATTCAACTTGATTTCTTCCTTCCTCGACTAACATTGATCTTTGAGTGATTTGCCTTAATCTTCAAACCTGAAACCAACCAATAATCAACATGGGGAAGTAGAGTAAAATCTGAAAGATATTGTTGTTTGAATGTTGCAGTGGTGTAAACGGGATGAATAATGGTAAGAGGTTTGTCCCCTCTATGGCGGCAAACAGCAAGAGCATGCGAACATAGAAACCTTTCCATTTGCCACTTACCACATGTGCATATTTGTTGAAAAATAATGGATAGTGTGTGTATTTTCCCCTATGTCATTTATACGTAACTTCATGACAATCTTACGTGGATATCACGGCTATTGAACTTACGCCACATTCGATGTGGTAAAGGTGTATTGCAGCTCATTGCAATGGCACTATACTTTCTAAAAAGAGCAACAGTTCGGGTAAAGGTAAGATCGATTCAAGACTTGATTGATAGTCGTCTAGCACCTCTTAGTGCATTGTTAATACTATTTGATATATTTGTTGTTAAGCAAATCCATCGCCGATTTTCGTCATACAAAAGACACCATTGACTTTTATCAATTTGTTTAAGATACTGCCAAGCTTCGGGTTTGATTGCTTTTATCTCTCTTCTGTATCGAACAGATTTTCTTTCCGGAGTGGTGCTTCCAATAACCCAACTTCACTCCTATCATCAGATTCATCTCAAACATCACTCTTTGATTCACTGTTATCCTCACTATATTGTGAGTTGCATTCATCTAATGTCCCAAATGTATCATCACTAGGCAAATGGAAATTGTACATTTGGTTCGGGTATAAAACTACGAAGGAGATCAAGAAAACTACTATTTGTGGGCAACATTACATGATAATTTGTGTTGGTGTGAGAAAACTACGAAGTATGAAAAAAAATGTAGGAAGTTTAATCTTTGATATGAGAAGCTTCATTGAATAAAAAGAATACTATTATTTAGTTAGGTAGGTAGTTGAGATTTATAATATGGGCAAGATTTTTATGAAGATATGTGTATATTAAAACTTTGCAAGACAAATGTGCGTAAAAGATTTAAATAGGTGAATGAATTTTAATATTGTTTTCTGCATTTAATACAACCCGTTGTGCTTCCATCTTCCATATTTGAAACTAGCTATCACATTTATTTCAACTTTAATACACTCTTCTTTTCTCCTTTTCTCCATTTATGAAATCATGCTTCCATATTTAGTAGAACATGATCTTGATTTTAATATATAAAATTACAATAAATGTTTGAAATAAAAAGATGTAAAAATTGAGAAATGTATGCAAAATCTTGAGCAAGTTAAAGGTTAAAAATGAATAATCTTATTGCTAGAACAATTGTATCTCTTGAACAGCTGATATCAGTTGAACTTGGATCTAAATAATGCTTAATGCTACCTGGACTAAGTATTGAAAACTCGTTGGAAATTTCTGCCGGTAGAGAAATAAGCGTGCTTTGTGTATACTTGTTATCAACCACAACACCATTATTCGGTCCCATGTCTCAGAAGAAAATAATCCAAACCAACACCTGAAAAATTGAGTGCCCAACTTGTAATATATTCTCGATCTCACGAATCACGTAATTAGGATGACAAGTGATCTTTTTACCATCATTAGCAACACACTGCACAAGTTTACCTTTTCTCTGGTTATCATCGAGTGGTATAACTTCTACAACAAGATACGGATCTACATCATCAGCTGACACCATATATGTTGGTTTTGTCGCACCTTCTATTTTATTAATGTTAGGCAAAATGATTGCGCGAATGCTATAAGAACCTATACTTAACACAACGTTTACTTAAAGAATAAGACCCTCTCCTTCAATTCTTTTTCCCTAACTTCCTATCAACCGCTCGTTTTACAAATAGTCTCATTGTTAAGACAATTGTATCTCTTGAACAGCTCATATCGGTTGAGTTATCTGCACGTAAATATATCTCACCTCCGCTTGGAATAAGTATTGAGAACTCCGACGGTATTTCTGCTGGTAGACTAATAATCGTGATTCGTGAATACTTATTATCAACTACAACACCATTATTCGGTTCCTCAAGCTTGATATTAAAACTACTCTTTTTAATTTCCAATATCGCTGGTTCCCAATTGCATGTCTCAGAAGACACTATCCAAACAAGCAACTTAAAACTCGTGTGCCCAACTTTTAGTATATTCTCGATTTCACGAACCATGTCAGGATGACAAGTGATCTTTTTGTTATCATTAGCAAAACGTTTCACAAGTTCGCCTTTTATTTCTTTATCATCAAGTGGTTGAACTTCTACAGCAAGATATGCACCTGCATCGTCAGCTGTTACCGTGTACTTTGGTTGTGTTGCACCTTCTATATAATTAACTGACCCGTCTGGCAAGTGACGGACCCACTCAAATCCACAATGTGTTGTCCCGTTTCTTGAGTACCCGCTTGCTTGAATTTCATGACCCGGAAAAGCATCCCCCAGTATTTGCAAACCTTCTATTGTGGGAAGCGGTTTTTCTATATCGTCGTGGTTTTCATTTTCGTAACCAGAAATGTGTAGCCTATTGGTGGGGGCTTGAGATTGTGCAATGCAAGTCTCAAGTTCATTGGCATCAGGATGTGAAGAAGACGAAGGAACACCTAATTAAAGAGTAATCATAATTAGTTGTTATAGTTAACAGTTTTTTAGTACCATGTGTAAAGAAAAATTGTAAATAAGTATTTGTTTATCATATATTTAGCCACACCATCCTTCCCTCTTTCAATATAGATGCACTTTTTAATACTAGTACACGTTTTGATATAGGAAAATTTCAAGATTATGTATACATAATTCAAGAAGAGCTAGAAATTAATACCAGAGTTCTCTCCCTTGGATGGGAAAGCAAACATATCAACCATTCTACCAAATATGGTTGTGCCTTTTGAATTGTTGAATTTTTCTTGCAAGATCGTAACAGACTCAAGACTGACCACAATCTCAGCCATTGTAGGTCGCTTCTTGGGATACATGTGCAAACATTTCTCTACAATTCGAACAAATTCCTTCAAACATTTTGAGGATATTTGACCCCTTAAATCAGGATCTATGATATTTTTTAAATTGCCTTCTTTGATAGATTCTTGAGCCCATATCGCTAAATTAAAAGCTTGTTCACCAATATCAAACACTGCACGCTTCCGGCATAGCACTTCTAACAATACCACCCCAAAAGCATACACGTCAGACTTCCTTGTCAGTTTTCCAGTTGCGTAATAATCTGGATCTAGATAACCAAAAGTACCTTTAACAACCGTGTTAACACCAGTGGATGGCCGATTTGTTCGGCCAATTTTTGACAACCCAAAATCTGAAATTTTAGCTGCCCAAGATTCATGTAACAAAATATTTAAGGTCTTGACATCACGATGTATAACCCCAACCTCAATTCCTGTACCAGTGTGAAGATAGTGTAATCCGCGAGCCGCACCTATGCAAATCTTGAGTCGCCGACTCCAAGAAAGTGGGGTACAGAATTTATGGAGATGATCTTCAAGTGTTCCATTCGGCATATACTCATACACTAGTATCATCTCCTTTTCATGATTACAGTAACCAAACAGTGAAACAAGATTACAGTGGCGAAACTTCGAAAGCATCTCAACTTCAGCCCAAAACTCAGGTGCCCCCTGACTGGAGTAGGGATCCAACCTTTTAATTGCAGCAACATCAGTTGTAGATCCATTAAAGATGGTACCTGTGTAAACTTTTCCAAATCCACCCTGACCAATTACTAATGATTCATGAAAGCTTTCTGTTGCTAACAAAATTTCAGAATATTCGAAATGACGACACTGTTGTGACCATTGAACAGAGGAGGAGGTGGAGGGTTCAGGTTCCTTCCCATAACCAGTAGCAACCGGCATAGCTATTGATGATGTGGATGATAGAGATTAAAATGGATGACCCATAAATGGATGTTGATGTTAAAGAAAGATAGTCAACTTACAAAAATTATAGTCTTCTTCACGGAAAGAGAGATGGGCCCTGCATGACACAACTTACAAAATTCTAGTCTTCTTCATGGAAAGAGAGATAGGCCCTGCATGAAACTTCATGCTACTGTTCCTTAAATAGACAAATAGGTAAGAAATCTAAAATGACTTAATAAATAAAAATTTCTTAAATAATACTGATTTTTTTAAAAAAATAAATAAATAGAGGATGTTAGTACATAAAAAAGTGGTAAATGAAGTTTTTAAATTTTAAGTTCTATAATTTTTTAATGCACAATAAATGAAAGTTTAATGCAATAAAAATGGGTTTTGCTAACGACAACCTTTAGGGCTGTGATTGACAAGCTTATTTTTACTACAATTCATTGTAATGACTTGAATCATCCAATCATAATCAATTGTTTGTTGTGGTTTCATATTTTTCGGGATTGTGCCAATCTTTTTCGGAATTATCAACCAAGCATAATCATTCATTTATAACCATGTAATAAAATACATCTTGTTAACCACAACCCTAAGGGTTGTCGTTAGCAAATCCCATAAAAAATTTGATGCAAGAAAATTTCAATTTGTTATATTTTGATGCACAATAAAATTTTGATATATATACTTAAAAAAATGGGATGTAAAAACGAATTTTTGATGCATAAAATGTCGATTTATAAAATTTTAATACGCAAAAGTATTTTTTACAATCTCTTTTCATTAAAACTATACATTTTTAGAAAAATTTATTTCACAACTTTTTTATCCATCAAAGACCCTATTTTGTGAAATTTTCTATGAATATTTTTTTTTTTAATTTTTATTATTTATTTATTTATTTATTTATTTATTATTATTATTATTATTATTTTTTTTTATCATTCTACTGTAATGCGCATACAAAAATCCTTGTTTGCCGATATTTGTACACCTTTGTTGGTGCTATCTTATTTCATACTTGCTAATGAGTTCACTTCACTCATTATATTACATCATATTTGTTAAATATCAGACACACATACCATACTACTTATTCTTGCGTAGTATTTTCTTGAACCAATATGCAGACATCTTTGGATATCTCTTTAGAGTTTTGAAATCCACATATACAATGCCAAATCTTGATGTGTAACCTAGTCTCCATTCAAAGTTATCGAGCAACGACCATGCAAAGTATCCTATCACGTTTGCCCCTTCGTTGACTGATTGCTTAAGTGCAGCCAAATAACTCTTATAGTAATTGATCCTTGTCGTATCGTGTAAACCCTTAGAAAAGGTTATGTTACCTGGATCATCCATGCCTTGAAAAAGCAAATTAAGAACTATAGTCAGATGGTTGTTGGCCATAGTAATTTGACACATATTGACATAGACATGCTGATTTGTAATTAATTTGAGAAATGTTTTAGGTTTAGACTCATACCATTTTCTGCTAAAATAACAGTCGGATTTCCATAACGTTCTTTAATGTACATAACTGCTTTGTGAAGGCCCCATGGTACATTGTAAAGCCAGTAAGAATATGCCCGTGGACCAATTGGTACGCCTTTGCGCTCATCTGTAGAGAAGGTGCACAAACACATAACAAGTCCTTGCTCTTTGCGAGTATATTTGTGTGTTAAATAAGGAATACATAAAATTAGTTTTCTTACAAGCAAATCCTGCATTCCAATCCATCTGGTAGCCGAGGTGTTTTGGTGGATTCGTGTGTGGATTGTAAATGTAAAAAGTAGTATATTGGTTTATCCCAATCAAATCGAAAGACCCTTTCACCATTTTCACCTCATCTACTGTGAATTTAGGTAGACGATCTTTAACTATGTTTTGCATCGTCTTCGGATATTCACCATACACAATAGGATGCAAAAACCTATAAAATAAGAATATATAACAAACTTTCATAACAAATATTCATCGCGTTTACTTTCAAAGAATGTAATTCTATCATATCTTACCATCCAACATGAAAGTCCCGTGCTCTTTGAGCAGCCAAATTGTCAGCTTTTGATCTTGTGAGAGGTTCATACCAAACGAAGTCCAGCAAAATCCCGATCCGTCCCTTTTGTTTAACCTGTACGATCAAAACATGATTTAAAATTGTCTTCTTTTACGTCCAGTGTAACCTGCTCAATCATAGTCCTTTTTCAGTGTCCATTTGATTTTCATTCTCGTTAGACATCAGATTTCATGTTACCTTTAGATAGACGAAAAAGTAGTAATAAGTACGTTACAATGCCAAATTTAGTATTTTGTGCTACATTTGTTATTATTTTCAATACTAAACATGACGCAAATCAACTCATTCAAGTACGTGTGTAAAATTGACACCAACATTTATTTTCTTGTTTGAGAATTGTTGCATCTTACTTGGTACTTTTGGCGATATCTTTGTACTGCTGCTGCATGACTTAAGATCAAATTATGGGCCACAATGTATGGTTCGGTTGCGGAATTTCCAGCTGTGCAATTTCCGTATGCCTTGGAACACCTCCCAGGAGCAAATAATCCATTGTCGTAACCAAGAGCTGCCACCACTCTAGGCTCGTTAAAGGTCATCCAGTTCTTTACTCTATCTCCAAAAGTCTTGAAACAAAACTCCGCATAATCAGCAAAATCTTTCCTGTTATATATTAATCAAAACCTCAAAACTGTGTGATTTCATATGTTGGCTACTAGCTAATACATGCATGCTAGCAAACACTGCACATATGTTACTACTGAATAGTGTTTCAAAGAAAATGTACGTACACAACGTCATGGCTCAACCACCCAAGATATTTCTCTTCAAGAGCAAGTGGAAGGTCGTAGTGATTGAGATTGGCGTAAGGGGTGATGCCTACAAAAAGAATTAAAGCATCATGAATATGTTCATTCATTTTTTTGTAAAGAAGTTAAGAGTACCTTTGTGAAGCATGTAATCAATTAAACGGTTATAATAAGCGACTCCTTGTTTGTTCACTTTCCCGGTTCCCTCTACAAAGTGCAAATAAAGAGTTGACACAAGGGATTAATTTTGATAGAGGATGGATTCAAAATGGTATAGTTTGATAATTACTTGGAAATATTCGACTCCATGAGATTGAGAATCGATAAGCATCGAAGTTGAGGTTAGCCATCATATCAACATCTTCCTGTATCCATCAAAAGAAAAAGAAAAACTTTGTATTGTTGTCAAACATACACAAGGTAATACTAATATTATTATGAATTAAGGTTATATATAATGCCTAAAGATGGCACCACAAGCATAACAAGGATTTTTAAATATGGGACCAATCATTAGATACGTTTCAAAGACATTGTAAACAGGGAGAGTGTTTGGAGGATGCTTAACTATGGGTATCAAACATATATGTACGGATGTACCCTTCCAATCCATACCCAAAACCCAAAACCTCAAACCCGGAAATCATGGTTACCCAAAAAAAAAAAAAAAAAAAAAAACACCCCCTTATTATGCAATAATTTTGATAAAAGATATGGGTCCATTCCTCCTTGGCCTATCACTAATAGTGTTAACTTTGGGCCCATTTTTGCCAATAAGTTTTGGGTCCTTTTCTCCATTGCCTAATGCGACTGTCGTTCATAGTGTCAATATTGGGTCCATCGCGCGTAAGGAGTTGTCGAACTTCTCTGTTGCTTTGGTTAATTAAGTCTGGACCATTCTACCTTAAGACTTTTTTTGGTAAAAAACAGCTTCTCTAAAAATGAAATTACACAAGAATTAAAAATAAGTAAATCACCTTATATCGATGATATTGATCCACTGTAACTTCTCCACTAGCATTGTTTGGTTCAACTCCTATATACATAGTTCCAAATCAGACATAGACAATCGAATATTATCATGCACCTGTTTCTAATTGTCTGTTTGTTACACTTACATGCATGTGCTGATGTGCAGTATAATATTCGATTATTATGCAATTAGTACTAGTTTACAAAAGCGTATATGCAACAACCTTAAAATGGCAGTAAAATAAAATGTAAATCATGTTTACAAAATATGTGTTTATTAATACATGATCAGACAATTCTAACTTATTACATGGATGTTTTAATGTTTTTCAACCTGGATCTTTTTGCAACTTCAAAGATAAATATGTTGAAGACAATGTTTAGACTGATTTAATTGCCCACTAAGAAAAATGTTCGTCCAGTTTTGAATCATGACCATTTTATTACAAAGTCATATCCTATCTAAAGACCGGCCTTAAGGTTGCCACTTGTGAGGTTTGAACTTCGGAGAATACCATTGTTATTTGACTGTAGTTGGATCACTTCTTTTTTTATACTGTTTACGGGGATAGCTCTACTCCGGCAACGTTAGGTTGAGACTCACACTATTAGTATTTTTGATCTAACCAGCCCGTGACATGTTATAAGCGAATGCTAATTATATGACAAATAAAATATCTAATGAATGAGATTCAAATATAAGTATTACACCATAATGGATTATCGACAAATGCTACAAAAAAGAAAAAGAAAAAGAAGATTAAATACTAGTACCAGGAGTCTTGATGAATTCATCCCAAATGCTGGGTCCTCGTCCACCTTTGGAAGCCATGCCTTCTACTTGGTAAGCCGAAGTTGCAGTTCCAAACACGAACCCCTTCGGAAAGCTCTTGCGGCTTACACTGGCTGCAGTGTGGGTGGCCGCACCCACAACCGCCGTGTAAACCAACAACACTACTAATATTGAAAATAGTTTTCTCATGTTTTATAAATCTCATGTGGTAGAATGGCTGACACTTGATATTTATGGTTAAAAAGGCATTGTCTTTGCTATATGAGCACGTGAAGTATAACACTGTGGATAGTTGTTATTTTTTCATTTTTTTATAAAAGTAATACTCCCTAGCTAGTTTCATGTAAAAAAGACCATAAATTTGGCAATAGCCCCCGAAACACGGCCATCTTTATGATTTCTTGCGATAGGCTTGTTCTAAATTTTCAACGTTATAAATTTGCAACCTTTCATGTGCAAACAGGCAAGCAAATATCATCTTATAAATAATCTAAATAACCTATAGGTTATTCGCAGAGGCGGAGCCAGGAATTTGTGTTAAGGGGGGCCTGAGGCCCTACATAATTTAGATAATATGTCGTTCTTAAATTGATTACCCTACCGGTTTAATGGTTCAATCATCCTGACGGATCTTATTGTTTATGGCGTTGTGCATAAAAACATATCCGCATGCTTATTGTTTATGGCATTGAAAAAATATCGATATGCACGTTAAGGGCTAGCATCACAGCTTGTTGCTCGTTTGCCTTCCACCTCTACGTAAATTCAAACTTTAAAGTGAAAAAAATAAAAAAATAAAAAATAAGAAATAAAATAAAAATAAATAAATAAATAAATAAATAAAATAATAAGGGTAAAATTTTTATATGCACATTTCGGTAAAAAGTTAGCAAAATTATCTTTTTGTGATCTAACAAATTTTATGATATAGTACGTACATAAAATCAACTTAGAATACATAAATTAATTTAACACAATAAGATCAAAATAGCACCAACCAATGTACATGTTAAAAAAAATGCTTGTTTCCATCAAAATATAGACAAACAAACACCTAGCAATCCTAACATTATTAAAGCTAATTTTGCCTGTTGGATCTATTAATCTATAGGTCACTGCAAACCAGGATTGGTATTATTGACCGTGTTAAATGTTAATCTGTTCACAACCATGGGCTGATATTAGTCTGGGCCCAAAGAAATCGTGATACAAGGCCCAAATCCAAAGCTCAAAAATTCATGCCCATTTGATGTTTTAAGGATCTCACGACTCACAATAGTGTTTAAACATTCCAGGTTATTAGTACGACTATATGTCAAGGTTATAGAACGTTATATATAATTTATTCTAGTTTATTGAACTTAACTTTGAATACATTTTAATGGAGCAAATTAATATGGCATTTGGATGAGAACAAACTGAACATGGTTATGTGAATGTGAAATAATAAATGTGAATAATCAGCTTAAAGTTGTATATATATCAGAAAGAAAATATAGCTGTACTTGAATCATTGGTATTCATCGTTTTTGGTTTTAAGAGAAGTAAGGTGGCACTACGTGGCATCGGTATTCATATGAGAGTAATGTTCCCAACCAAAGTTTATTGATTTAAGTCTCGTTAGGAACAATGTGTGATTGATCTGGTTGTGTGAGAATGCATATAGTAAAGCTGTGCGCCTGATCGAGTTTGCCTCTCAAAAAAAGAATTGTTAATCATGAAAGCACAGCATGAATAATTGAACCGGATAGACATGAACAGGATACGAAAGAAATGGGACTCGAGCTGAATTGGTTAGAGATGAAAATGAGCAGTTAGTAACATCCATAAAGATCCATAATACCTGAACACAGGTAACTTTAGAAAAGGGAAAATTCTTTCAAAACGTACCATACTTGTCAAAAAAATCACTTTTGAGAAACGTACTTTTTATTTTCGTTATTGTGGTACTAAACTTTCATTTTTGGCATCTTTTACGCACTTTGGGACATTTTTATGACATTTTTGCCCCTGGATTATTTCCAAAAATTTGAGGGGCAAAAACGTCCCAAAATGCGTAAAAGAGGCCAAAAATGAAAGTTTAGTAACCCAATAAGGAAAAAAAAGTTCGATACTCAAAAGTGATTTTTTGGACAATTATGGTACGTTTTAAAAGAAATTTCCCTTTAGAAAACTCAATAAAGAAAACCCATTAAAGAAACTAAGAAAACAAAATGAAACTAAAACGACAGATATTAAAAAGACGAGGAGCAAGTCATTCTAGTATCTAAGGGTGGTGGCAATGTTGCCTAACCATGCCTAATACTAATTTGTAATTAACCAATAGAATTAATCCAACTAATTTCATGCCTAATTACTTATTTTTAGTGGCAATGTGATGCCTAACCATGCCTAAACTTTTAGTATNTTTTTGTTTTTTGGAAACAATGAACCAACGGTCAAATTCATAAATGCTCAACATTCGAATTCATCTATACCAATTCGGTATAGAACACCGAATTACTTGCCGAAACCATGATGCCGAATTCATGGCAATGTGATGCCGATTGAACCCGAGTGATGCCGAGCAAAAAAAACCCACGTTGCCACCACCCTAACACTATGAACTAAAAAGGTAAATACAACTTCTTTGGTTTGTCAACTAAACTCTCACAAGTATGCCACAATTTTCACACCAATCATAAGCCTATAAGGATATTCAAATACACCCTTTCTGTTTGCTAACAATGTCTTATTGAAAATGAATTAACAACAAATAGTATAATATTTATTACCAGATTGATTCTAAACCTTCCCAATATGATCATGAGCCTAACAAGTTTAACTTAAGGAGCAAGGATTTCAAGTATAAATAGGAGAGCCATTTTAGTATGCTCGTCGTCCGATTCGTACATCCACTTATATATCAAAAAGGAAGAAAGTATGGAGCTGTAGATTGGACAAATGTACAAGCAAAGCACACGAGAGGTAAAACTGATCCATGATCTGGAGGTTTATCTGTTACTGATAATCTTAACTATTTTTCATCAAGTTGCCACACCAACCTCCTGAAAAAGGAGGGCTTTACTTGGTTTGAGTTTGTGGTGCAGTGGGTTCAAACCCCGGGTTGAATTAGTCGGACAAAAGACGGAAACCATGGTTACCCAAAAAAAAAAAAAAAAAAAATTACCGTCAAAATAAACAATGTGAGTTTCTATTGTGTGTTTATTAAATCAGGATACATGCTATATATCGTGTTTCTTCTGAACAATGTATTTTGCTTGGAGTCTTTCACAACAATATATTACTTCGTTCTTGACACTTTTATATAGAGATCCTGAGAGGCATTAATTCAATAAGTTTGTTCTTGACACTTTATTTTGGGGGATTTACTATATGGATACTGTGCTATATCCATAGTTCATCTGTTAAGAATTGAGAATGGACATAACGGAACACGTTACATACCTTTTTAACACAAGTATATATATGGTCAATGATCCATAACTTATAAAAGTGCTAAACTGTTTTCATCTGCCATTGCTATAGATTGTAAATTTTAGAATTGATTCCCCTTTCACAGTTAATTAGAATAAGCTAGCAAGTAAACAGATGAGCTTTCACCGGGGTATTTTCTGTGACTGTTTCTCACAATTTCTTTGGCCACCTCAACATTTAGCTAGTAAAGTTTGAACCATAGACCTTTTGTGAGGACATCAATTGGCTAACCACTAGATTATTTTGGTGGTGGTTTTTTCACAGTTAATTAGAATAGGGTTGTACTATAGTAACCCTCTCTAGTGGAAACCCTCCTAGAGTAGGTACTGTAGCTACAGTACTTTTACTGTAGCTACAGCTTTTTGTACTTTTTTTTTTTTTTTTTTTTTTTTT
>LBNU01007863.1:12821-29339 GCA_014162995.1 Artemisia annua
AGACTTGGTTGGTAGAGATTTATCAATTTCTTGTCCATATAAGCATTCGATTCTTGGGGATTAGTCTTGAAATTGCCTGATTGTGTCTGGGAGTTTGAACAAGAGAAGCTGATTTTCTGTGTTGCCTTGAGCCGAGGTTGGCGTGATTGCTAAGTCAGTTGTGAATTGTTGAAGTCCATGAGCACTGGAAATTAGAGCAAGAGGGTCATTTGAGGGGTGAAACTTCTCTCTTAGCTGACGATCATACATAGCATGTTTCTCATGTTGTTGGAGATAAGCATACAGCTGTTCATAATTGGTGTTTCTGAGTCCTTTGTTAAGCTTCACAGCTGTGACAAACCGATCCCATTCTGGAGACATGTTGCTGACAAACTTTGAGTTGAGTTGGATGTTGGGCATTGTCATTTTGATCATTCTCATGTCATTCACAAGCTTGTGGAATCTGACATAGTAATCATTGATGCTTTCACCAGGGTTCATCTTAAAGTGCTCGAATTCATCGTACAATTGAGACTTACGATCTTCCTTTGTTAGTTCTGAACCAGCAAGCAACATCTTGACATTGTCCCAAACAGCTTTGGCCTCAGTGTTGAAATTAATCAGTTTGTAGATGTCCTTCGGTAGCCCCTGTACCACAATGTTTGAAGCACGAATATCAGCATCATATCGTTTCTTTTCCGCTTCATTCAGATCATTGTACTTACGAGGTCTGTCAATTCCTAAGGTGACTGTCCCATCATCACCAGTGGAGATAACATCTCTGGTAGTACCCATTTGGAACGGCCCTTCATCAATAGTAGGGCTGTAAACGAACTGAACGTTCAGTGAACATTTCATGAACCGTTCGGTAAAAAGTTTGTTTATGTTCGTTTATTTATTAAATGAACGAACATGAACAATATTTTACGATCGTTTAGTTAACTGAACGAACATGAACAGAAGTCACGTCCGTTTATTTATGTTCGTGAACGTCTGATTATGCGTTCGTTAATGTTCGTTTATGTTCATTTATTTATTTATGTTCGTATATTTTGTCTTTTAATTGTATAATTTTAAAATTAGTTTGTTTAAACAAAACAACACTTATAAAACAATATAGATGCGTAATTTGATAAGTTTATGTTTATTTGTCTATGTTCATTTATGTTTGATCGTTTATGTCCGTTTAGCGTTCGTTTAGTGTCTTAATGAACAAACATAAACGAACATGAACAACTCATTTTCTTAATAAACGAACATGAACAAGAAAATTCGTCCATTTAAGCTTTCGTGTTCGTTTATTTGTCCGGTTAAAATTAAATGAACGAACATGAACAAGGCTCCATTCGTGTTCGTCCGGTTCGTTTACAGCCCTAATCAATAGATCTCAGAATGTTCTCCCCATTTTCTTTGCCTTGGCAATACAAGCGAATTCTTTGTGAACAAGACTCATAGTCCGTTCTTTCTAGCATTGGAGGTCGAGTGTCAGACCCAGCAGCTTGGATATCGTCAATAGATGTTACAGTAGTCATGATGACAAGGTCTTATACGGGATTTTACAACACACGTGACTTAAACCGAGAAATCGATTCTTTCCCGGGATTTTACTAAAGTCAACCAGGAAAACCGCTAAGATAAGTAAACCGCTGGTACAGTAACCGCTGACAAGTAACCGCTGAAAGAAAACCGCTGATGTAATAACCGCTGAAACTTAACTGCTGGAATAGTAACCGCTGATTATTAAACCGCTGACAATAGTAACCGCTGACAGAGTAACCGCTAGTAAAGTAACNACAAAACAACCCTTATACTTATTTATTCAAATCGGTTAATACTAAAATACCACAAACCCTAAAATTAATTCCCAATCATTACACCATCATTCTAAACAACCTTAAACATCATTAATGGTCAGATTTCATGTCCCAAACCCTAACCCTAGGTCGAATAAATTAGGGTTTCTTTTATTTCTTTTCTTTTTTTAATTTAGCGAATAGAAATTAATTCCACAAACATGATCCAAGCCTCCACAATTTTAATTAGTATTTTTCTGAGTTCATATATATTATATGGAGTCCACGAAAAATAGTGTTCATGTCCAGAAAATTAGTATCGAATTATTTAGAGTTTTATCACGTTTTTAAGGTTTAATTCGCAAATGACTTATAAAGCATGAATGATTCGTTTTTATTATTTTATATGAGTCTCATATGATGTAAGAAACATGGGAAAAATACCAGACCGAATATAGGACGTGTGGAACAAGCTTAACGAATTTTGGCCCTTAAGCGAACACCACGACACCAAGAAATTCCCACGAGCACACGACTGATCCCACGACCTTGAAATCATTTTTCTCAGATCATATATGATGTAAGGAACTCAGGAAAAATGGAAAACGAATTTATAAAAGGTTGGATGAATCGAAACGAGTTTTTACCTTACTTTGGAATAAAATTCGACAAACACGAATATAAGCTCTTGTAATTCGATGGACTATTTTTCTTGGCTTCTTAGGAATAGGTTGAACTCAGAAAAATTTCCTTGGCTCTCCAGAAAAATTCTAGGGAGGTTGCATGATTTGTTTTTTGGGTTTAGTATTCTCTCGGTATAAAAATATGGAAAAAATTTGGGAGATAATTTTATAAAGATGGCATGACTGGTTTATAGGGAGTGATTAGCCAATATTTTCGGTCCAAGTGAATCAAAATATTAATTTGATTGATCCTTCCTAAATTACTTGGTGCTTATCCATTTATATAAATAATTATACATATTTATATATATACCGAAAATAAAATAAATAAAATAAAGTATATATATCGTTTTCTATTTTATTTGTGTAGTACATGATGAATTTTGGACATACAAAAAGTATTAGAAGCCTTGTCAAATTTTATTTAAGTGTAGATGTAATTTATTTGGTATTATTCGGATTAATTTAACTTAATATACTTTTTAATTAAATTTTTGAAGTTATGAGGGCATTTTGGTCATTTTACAGAGTTTACGAATTTTAGGTATTACAAGACCATTCCAAGGTAACGGTTATTGTACAGGGCCATATGGATATAATCGGCAACCTTATGGAGAAATAAGATCAAGCCTCGAGGATACTATAAACAAGTATCTCGAAGATTCTAGGAAGAAACAAGGAGAGCAAGATATTTGGTTGAAGATCTTTCAAGAAGCCACTAACAAGAGCCTTGCTAACCATGATGAATCTCTCAAGAATCTTGAAGCAATGATCGATGATTTGGCCGATAACATCCACAAGAATAACGTTATCGAAGAAAACAAGAAGACTATTGTAGCATGCAAGGCAGTTTTCACTGATGATGATGGAGAGAACATCCTTTCACAAGAAAACATCGAACCTAATGAAAAGATGCCTTGCCAATTACCAAAGAAAGAGGATAGCTCAGAAAGCTTTGTGGTGCCCTGCAAAATTGGTAACTCTGACTTATTTGCATTAGCCGATTTGGGGTCTAGTATCAACATTATGCCATTATCTTTATTCCTATCCCTTAAATTAACAAGCCTCAGGAAAACTAGTTTGCGGGTCGAAATGGCTAACACTACTAAAACGAGCCCTATCGGGATAGTAGATAATGTCATCCTTAAAATCAACAAATTTTTATTCCCTGCGGATTTTGTAGTTATTGACATGACTAACATTCCTAAGAAGGACCTAATTCTAGGAAGACCGTTTCTCGCTACTGCATACACCATAATAGACGTGTTTAAGAAAGAGATATCGTTTGCAGTATATGATGAAAGGGTTGTGTTTAATATGGGTATGGTTTCCTCGATTTTGCATAAAGAGGAAGCAAGTTCTTGCAAGGCAGATCAAATAGGAGAAGAAATCTCACCAATACTTCAAATCTCCGATGATGTGTTATCTTATACAACCCCATTGTGCTCTAAATATGAGCAAGAGGTCAACTCATATCCGGATGACGAATCTTTTTGGGATGACACTGATGACGAGGATGAGAGATTGGAAACGGGAGATGAGGAAGGAGGACCGATGACTGTTGCAGCGAAACTTCACTGTTGTGAACCATCAAAAACCATGGTCAACGGGTCAAAAATAACCCTTCCTACGTGTGATCCCATTTTCGAAAATTGTATTGGAGGGGGAATGTTTAGAATTATGAGATTAAAGAAGGAAGCAAAGGTTTGGTGGTGTATTGGAGGGGGAATGTACATATTGTTTTGGGACAATTGGGACTCATGGGTAAAGTACTAGTGTAATGAAGTAATGGGAAAGAACAACATTATTACCCCCATATGTGCTAAATATTTAAAAAGTACTCCAAGTTTTTCGATTATCTTAATTCGAGTCATTAGAATAGTGATTGTGAAGTTATGTAAAGATTCAAGTGTAAGGGGAATGCAAATCCCCTATGATGTATTATTTTGGATGGTAGGGCAAGAGTGTATGAAAAAAAAAATCAAGAAAAATACAAAAAAAATATGAAAAAGAAAGAAGAAAAACATACGAACTACCATCCCGTTTCCTTTTATGGTCTTTTTAGTTTTTGTTATTTCATTTTTAGACTAAGATTGAGTCGAGTCTTGACTTAAGCAACGATGTAGAGTGCATGTATTTGATCATGATAATTAACTCGCCACCACTAAAATACCCTTTATTCCAACCAAACCGTGTTTTCATACCCCTATACCTTACGTTACAACCCTTTGGAAAGACCTCTTTGATAGTTTATCTTAGGTGCTTACGCCTAGTGGAGGAGTAAGTGATCCTTTCCCAAGCCTATGGTAATCTATTTGCTATGACAGGTAGTGAGTGTTATTTTTCGTTTCCATTTATGAGATATAACTTTATGACATTTGAGAGATGTGAGAATCCAAACACTATTTGTGAGGTGCTAGTGTATGATTTCCGTGCTTATTATGATTAGGGTCGAATAACTATTTGTTGTAATTACTTTTATATTCGTGTTAAATGACCCGTAACTCATATTTTGATTGGAATAAAAGCTCATTTGCTTGAGGACAAGCAAATCTCAAGTGTAAGGGTATTTGATGAGACGAAAAGTGTTACGCTTTTAGGGGGTCATTTAAGCCCTAATTCGTATAAATGTGATCAAATATTGCCCTAAATCGTTCCTTTTGTCATTTTAGGTACTTTTGAGAGGAATTCTGGAAAACATGCATATTCGGACGTTTTTGGAGCATAAAAGTGAAGAAAACGACAAAGTCTCAAAAGATGAAGATTTACAACCTGACGGCGTCAGAAGTCACAAGGTGACGCCGTCAGAAAGCCTTGACAAAAGAGTGGAAACCAATTATCAAATGACGGGCCAGAGGAAATTTTGGATTTAACACCTGACGCCGTCAGGTGTTAGGAAAAGTAGGCCGTCAGGAGTAAAGTTAAAGAGTGACGGCCCAGAAGGATTTATAAGGTGACGGCGTCAGAAGTGGATCTAGGCCATCCGAGAAACCTAATGGCGGCGAGCTGACGGCGTCAGCCCTTATAACCTGACGCCGTCAGAGTGTAAAATCTATATATAGTTTTCTAATTTTCATTCATTAGTGTGGAACTTTGTGGAGAACTTTTAGGGCAAACCCTAAAGACGAATTTTCTGTACTTTTTAGGGTTTCCAACCCTTGGAACCCTCATGCTTAATTAAAGATAAGTCTTCACTTTAATTCAATCAATATGTCTATGTGTTGGTTGATTATCTCTTTTGCTTGTCTTTTAATTAACATGTGTAGCTAAATTCTCTAGTGTTTGCTTAGATCTAATGAAACCTAACTATTAATTATTGGTTAATTGGTGTGTGTTGTTGTTTGTTGGGATGATTGTTCCATCAATGTTAGGCTCAAGAAAACTGGCCAACCTCCTTTATGGTAACGTGCTTGAACGTCTTGGGAAACATGTAGCCAAGGCATACTAGGCTATTAAGGTAGTATTTAACGCATGAGCCACTGTTTACAACCCCTATGGTTGTGCCGTGCATGGCATAGGGCGAGATAAGAGCTCATAGAATTGGAGAGATATGTATGCCACTCCATGAGTTATTAGGAATACACCCTTCATCCACACAAGTAACATACATATCAATTAACCGGTAAAAGATAGTTAGGGAGTAATGAAATCTAAGTAAACACAACTTTCTCCATATTGTTTTCACAACCACAATAGTTTAGATATTTATTTTATTTTAATTTGCATAAGTAGTAAACTTGGGTTAGTTGACTAGCAACTAATTCCGCCCTTCTTCCAAAACCGAGATTTTACTTGCTTTCCATAAAACATAAAAATACAAAAAGAATCTTCCTTCCACCCTTAGACCTATTAGAGTAGTTTTTCTATCCTAACGAACACTATTCCCTGTGAGAGAACGATCAATCCCCCGTACTTACCACTATCCTATACTACATCGGTCAGGTACACTGCCTGGTGGGGTTGTAAGCCTCTTGAGATCCCTCGAGAGGTAAAACCTGTTGTAAGGTCACAAAACCACGCATCAAGTTTTTGGCGCCGCTGCCGGGGAATAGTTATTGTTTAGGTAGAATTTTTATTTCTTTAGGTCTACTCACTAGATTCCTTTCTAACGAGATTTTTATTTTATTTTCTAGGATTTTCTAGTAGTCTATCTTTTCTTTGTGTCTTTGTTCGTAAAAACATTTCCATTGATTATTCCGTTAGCCGTTATGGAGAACGCAAATCCACCCTACTACCAACCACGAAATTCACCCACTCTAAATGACATCTTGATGTTCAAACAACATCAAGATGAACCTGTCTATGGTGCATGGGCTCGTTTTAAAAATTTACTCCGAAAAGTCCCTCATCATAGTTTCGATCTATGGTCCCAAATTGAAATATTTTACCATCGTGTCAACCACTATACCAAAATGGACATTGACCATGCCGCAGATGGGGACCTTTGGGGATTAAGTGCTGAAAAAGCATGGGAAACCATAGAAGATTGTGCCCAACTCGCTAAAAAGATGGACAACCCAAAAAGCGTTGTTATGGATCAATTGATAGCAAGTTTGAGGGAACAAGCAAAGAGCTTGTTTGGGGATAAATTGTTGAAGGATGTGGTAAATTACATAAACCCACAAAGTACCCCACAAGTCCTACCATCATTTGAGGCACACACACCGCCCGTGACTTATCCAGAAGAAGTAGTTGAGACTTTTGGAATCCCGATAGAGGTAGAACCTTTGAACCAAACACAACTAGAGGATATAGGTTTGAATGCTTATAGTGATCATAACCTTACTCTTAGTTCTAGGGAATTTCCTAGTTTTGATGAACCGGAGCCTCAACCAAAACCGTTACCTAATCCTCCATCTTTAGGTGTGAATTTAGGAATTGAAAAAGGCCCCGATCCACCCATCAAACCAAATAGTCCGGGTAATGTTAAGATTAAGGTAGTAGACTCTAGGCCATGTGGAGTGGAAGCTAATGTAGGAGTGAACCATGACCTTACATACTTACATAACCCACTCATGATAGATCACAAGAAACATTATGGGTTTAAACCAGGTTTATTAGGTCAAGATGGATTCCCAACTAGGAGCCTTTCGAAGTTGATTGAAGATGATCCCTTTTTAGGAGAAAACTTTGATTTACCCATTGACCGAATTAAATTAGGTAAGGTTATGATGATAGGATCCCACATCTTTGAGCATATAATTCATCCACCACTCTTCCCTCACGTGGCATACTTCCACCGAGATGGTGTGTATCGCTACTTCCACCCGCACTTAATACTAAGTGTAGGGAAAACCTCCCCTATTTCTGTTAAATAAGTGTAGAGTCAGGCTCGTGACTCGAACAAAAACAAGCGCTTATTGGGAGGCAACCCAAGCTTTGTGTGTTTTGTTTGTTTGTTTATTTAATTTTATTTGTTTCCGTATGTAAGTTATATTTCTTGTTATTGATTCATGCTTCAAACTAAAATGTGAAAATGCTTTATTTTGTTTTTAACTTCGTCTTAACTACATATAAAGGTATTTTGCAAAAGCTAAGTGTAAGAGAAATCTAAATCGGTTTATAAAGAACGAATGAACATGAATCATAACAATGTAAATTAACATACATATTAGTATTTGTTTGAGTCAAATGCTTGTATCGAGTCATAATGAATTTTTGCAGGAATTCCAGGAAGTAAGATTTAGTTTTTCCAGAATTTTCCCCGGAAACTTAACATGAGAAATCTGTCAGAACTTTCTAACGGCGTCAGGGTTAACACATGACGGCGTCAGGTTATAATTTTCTGCAATTTTTGAAAGTTTTGTATTTCTTCCGGAAACATAAAAAGTTTTGTCAATTCTTTAACTTATAATCTCCAGGAATTCTGCAAAATATTCATTCCACAAGCATTATATCTTATTATGTAGATTTTACCGCCGATTTTACGCAAGGTTGGCCTTTATCTTTTTCAGGTTAACAGGTTATTTTGGACAAGAAGACGTTTATTATTTCGGAAGGGAAGCTTTGAACGTTCGTCTATCTTGGAAGAAGATCTAACCATGTTGCATCATTATCCACAACAAACGATTCAGGGGAGTATTTGATTTCATTCTTTCATCTTATTTACTTTTACGTCTTTTATTTGAACATTGGGGACAATGTTCGGTTTAAGTGTAAGGGGGGTAAATGAAAGCACCGTTTAGAATACACCTACGCTTGATGTTTTGCTTTGTTTGATAGCTAATTTGTAATAAAACCAAGAGAAATGTTTGTTAGGGCAATTTTAGCGTCAATTTAAAATTTTTTACAACATTTAGAAGTGAAACCTTGATCTTAATGAGCTTCTCATGGATAGGAAATTGTATGACTAGCGCAAAACCGTACCACTAAAAAAAATTTCCACCCCAAATATGTGAGATTTGCCCCTAGAATTGGTAGGAAAAGCACCCATCTTTGGTGCTATGATGTGAGTACCGGTAGCATTTAAATTCTAGAACTTGCGTTAGGACCATCTCAAATCCACAAGTGAGACTACATTCGTGTAGTTAAGATTTACTACATGATAAGAGGCATTAGCATTAACCCATTGTTTTACACCCGTATATTTGTTATAATTACATTGACTTCATTGGTCAATGAGGTGAACTACCAAATGCCGTATAAGATAGAGCAATACCAACACTTGTCAAATGTTGAGAAGGAGCTCAGACAAGCGGTTTACTATAGGAATGATGAGGATAGACGTAGGGGAGTAGACTATGTCATGAAAAGGATTTTCGATTTCTATAAGGATTGTTTGAACTTAGGGCCCGAGTACAAAACCGGAAAAGAGGATGACTTAGGAACCGAGACCAACGACGAAGTCACGTAACGTACGGTGACTTTGAGTCTAGCTACAAGACTCGTAAATAAAGAAAAGCGCTTCTTGGGAGGCAACCCATGTTTTGTTTGTTTTTGTGTGTTTATTTGGTTCCGTATGTAAGTTATGTTTCTTGTTATTGATTCATGCTTCAAACTAAATTGTGAAAATGCTTTATTTTGTTTTTAACTTCGTCTTAACTACATATAAAGGAATTTTGCAAAAGATAAGTGTAAGGGAAATCCAAATCGGTTTATAAAGAACGAATGAACATGAATCATAACAATAAAATTAACTTACATATTAGTACTTGTTTGAGTCAAATGCTTGTATCGAGTCATAATGAATTTTTGCAGGAATTCCAGGAAGTAAGATTTAGTTTTTCCAGAATTTTTCCCGGAAGCTTAACATGAGAATTCTGTCAGAACTTTCTGACGGCGTCAGGTTATAATTTTCTGCAATTTTTGAAAGTTTTGTATTTTTCCGGAAACGTAAAAAGTTTTGTCAATTCTTTAACTTATAATCTCCAGGAATTCTGCAATATATTCATTCCACAAGCACTATATCTTATTATCTAGATTTTACCGCCGATTTTACGCGAGGTTGGCCTTTATCTTTTTCAGGTTAACAGGTTATTTTGGACAAGAAGACGTTTATTATTTTGGAAGGGAAGCTTTGAACGTTCATCTTTCTTGGAAGAAGATCTAACCATGTTACCTCACTATCCACATCAAACGATTCAGGGGAGTATTTGATTTCATTCTTTCATCTTATTTACTTTTACGTCTTTTATTTGAACATTGGGACAATGTTCGGTTTAAGTGTAAGGGGGGTAAATGAAAGCACCGTTGAGAATATACTTACGCTTGATGTTTTGCTTTGTTTGATAGTAAATTTGTAATAAAACCAAGAGAAATGTTTGTTAGGGCAATTTTAGCGCCAATTTAAAAATTTTTACTACATTTAGAAGTGAAATCTTGATCTTAATGAGCGTCTCATGGATAGGAAATTGTATGACTAGCACAAAACCGTACCACTAAAAAAATTTTCCACCCCAAATATGTGAGGTTCGCCCCTAGAATTGGTAGGAAAAGCAACCATCTTTGGTGCTATAATGTGAGTACCGGTAGTATTTAGATTCTAGAACTTGCGTTAGGACCATCTCAAATCCACAAGTGACACTACATTCGTGTAGTTAAGATTTACTACATGATAAGAGGCATTAGGATTAACCCATTGTTTTACACCCGTATATTTGTTATAATTACATTGACTTCATTGGTCAAGTAATTCTCCCACACCCTTTGCGTTGTATCCACTTTTGCTACAAGATACCCCTAGTACTTACTCAAACNGCATGCACTCACCTTTAGTGCGTTATTGTGACAACATTTGTTAAACCCTTAGTTAATTATCTATTCGATTACATGGTTGCTAAGTCGAGTCATATCCTTGTACATATTGTTTTGGGATGATTGGGACTCATGGGTAAAGTACTAGTGTAATGAAGTAATGGGAAAGAACAACATTATTACCCCCATATGTGCTAAATATTTAAAAAGTACTCCAAGTTTTTCGATTATCTTAATTCGAGTCATTAGAATAGTGATTGTGAAGTTATGTAAAGATTCAAGTGTAAGGGGAATGCAAATCCCCTATGATGTATTATTTTGGATGGTAGGGCAAGAGTGTATGAAAAAAAAATCAAGAAAATTACAAAAAAATATGAAAAAGAAAGAAGAAAAACATACGGACTACCATCCCGTTCCTTTTATGGTCTTTTTAGTTTTTGTTATTTCATTTTTAGACTAAGATTGAGTCGAGTCTTGACTTAAGCAACGATGTAGAGTGCATGTATTTGATCATGATAATTAACTCGCCACCTCTAAAATACCCTTTATTCCAACCAAACCGTGTTTTCATATCCCTACACCTTACGTTACAACCCTTTATAAAGCCCTCTTTGATAGTTTATCTTAGGTGCTTACGCCTAGTGGAGGAGTAATTGATCCTTTCCCAAGCCTATGGTAATCTATTTGCTATGACAGGTAGTGAGTGTTATTTTCCGTTTCCATTTATGAGATATAAACTTTATGACATTTGAGAGATGTGAGAATCCAAACACTATTTGTGAGGTGCTAGTGTATGATTTCCGTGCTTGTTATGATTAGGGTCTAATAACTATTTGTTGTAATTACTTTTATATTCGTGTTAAATGACCCCTAACTCATATTTTGATTGGAATAAAAGCTCATTTGCTTGAGGACAAGCAAATCTCAAGTGTAAGGGTATTTGATGAGACGAAAAGTGTTACGCTTTTAGGGGGTCATTTAAGCCCTAATTCGTATAAATGTGATTAAATATTGCCCTAAATCGTTCCTTTTGTCATTTTAGGTACTTTTGAGAGGAATTCTGGAAAACATGCATATTCGGTCATTTTTGGAGCATAAAAGTGAAGAAAACGACAAAGTCTCAAAAGATGAAGATTTACAACCTGACGGCGTCAGAAGTCACAAGGTGACGCCGTCAGCAAGCTTTGATAAAAGAGTGGAAACCAATTATCAAATGACGGGCCAGAGGAAATTTTGGACTTAACACCTGACGCCGTCAGGTGTTAGGAAAAGTAGGCCGTCAGGAGTAAAATTAAAGAGTGACGGCCCAGAAGGATTTATAAGGTGACGGCGTCGGAAGTGGATCTAGGCCATCCGAGAAACCTAATGGCGGCGAGCTGACGGCGTCAGACCCTATAACCTGACGCCGTCAGAGTGTAAAATCTATATATAGTTTTCTAATTTTCATTCATTAGTGTGGAACTTTGTGGAGAGCTTTTAGGGCAAACCCTAAAGACGAATTTTCTGTGACTTTTAGGGTTTCCAACCCTTGGAACCCTAGTGCTTAATTAAAGATAAGTCTTCACTTTAATTCAATCAACATGTCTATGTGTTGGTTGTCTATCTATCTTGCTTATCTTTCAATTAACATGAGTAGCTAAATTCTCTAGTGTTTGCTTAGATCTAATGAAACCTAACTATTAATTATTGGTTAATTGGTGTGTGTTGTTGTTTGTTGGGATGATTGTTTCATCGATGTTAGGCTCAAGAAAACTGGCCAACCTCCATTATGGTAACGTGCTTGAACGTCTTGGGAAACATGTAGTCGAGGCATACTAGGCTATTAAGGTAGTATTTAACGCATGAGCCACTGTTTACAATCCCTATGGTTGTGCCGTGCATGGCATAGGAGGAGATAAGAGCTCATAGAATTGGAGAGATATGTATGCCACTCCATGAGTTATTAGGAATACACCCTTCATCCACACAAGTAACACACATATCAATTAACCGGTAAAAGATAGTTAGGGAGTAATGAAATCTAAGTAAACACAATTTTCTCCATATTGTTTTCACAACCACAATAGTTTAGATATTTATTTTATTTTAATTTGCATAAGTAGTAAACTTGGGTTAGTTGACTAGCAACTAATTCCGCCCTTCCTCTAAAAACCGAGATTTTACTTGCTTTCAAAAAAATATAAAAATACAAAAAGAATCTTCCTTCCACCCTTAGACCTATTAGAGTAGCTTTTCTATCCTAACGAACACTATTCCCTGTGAGAGAACGATCAATCCCCCGTACTTACCACTATCCTATACTACATCGGTCAGGTACACTGCCTGGTGGGGTTGTAAGCCTCTTGAGATCCCTCGAGAGGTAAAACCTGTTGTAAGGTCACAAAACCACGTATCATTAGTATGTGCTATTTTACACATACTTTTGACCTTAGTTTAAGTGATAAGAAGACCAAAAACTAACGTTAAATGCCAAAGATATCGTGTTTTTGTGTTTGTGACTGTGCAGGAAAGGATATTGCAAAAACGACATCAAAAGCAACCAAAAAGCCTAAAACGAGCACGAGATGTGGAAGAGAGTTTGAAAATGAAGCCGAAGATGAAATTTGCTTAAGAAAAGCCCGTGACGACGAATTTATTTCTTAAAGGCTCGAGAAAATGAAAGAGACGCTTAATCGAAGTTCAAAGATAATTATTACGATAAGCTTTATAAGTTCGAGCAAGTGATCACTTTTACGTCTCTGAAGACCTTTGAAAAGCACGTCAACACGCTACCTCAAGTTACAAGGACTAAAGTTTAATTTTTAAAACGTTTAGTAGTGTGTAATTGAAAGTTTATTTGTAGTTTTCATGAACTATAAAAGTAGAGGGGCTTAAACGTACACGATGTAAAAAGGATGCCTCCTTGGCTCCTTTAAATAGCACCCTTAGCTTCATTAGGAAAGGAGTCTTCAATTTTTATTTTTATTAGTGTAAGTGTCATTTTAATACAAGTTTTTCTTTTCATATCTTATTTTCTTTAGCTTGTTTTCATCTTCATCTTAATCTTTCTTATTAATCTTTACATGTTTTAAGTTTAATCTTGTTATTTGTCAATCTTTTACTAAAGCTTTTACATAACTTTGTCACCTTTGCATGGTTTTCAAATCGAATAATAATAAGATGAGTTAGGGCTTATATTGAGTCGAGGCTTATTTGGCTTATATAAGCTTATTTAGCTTTTAAACTTGTTCTACGTTAAGCTTTTATTAGATTATTAGTTGAGTTAATCTTTTGTCACGTTAAAAAAGGGTCCTAAACTATTTTTCTTATATTTTGCGAGTACAACATTAGGGTTTAGCGAGTTGGAGTTTCAAGGTTTGTGTCTAGCGAGTTTGGTTCAAAAGTCCAGCGAGTATGAAATTTTGAGATCTAGCGAGTATGATTTCAAGTCAGCGAGTATGATCTTTTTCATGTATTTAGCGAGTTGGGCAGGAAATTAGCGAGTATGCTATTTTAAGGTTAGCGAGTTTCACTTGGCTAGCCATTTCAGCGAGTTTTGTTTTCATTCTTTTGGCGAGTATCACAAGTTTTTGGTAGCGAGTATGGAATTTTTATATATAGCGAGTATGAGTTGTTTTATAGCGAGTATGGGTTGTTTTTCATTTTATCGAGTACCATGTTTTGTTTAGCGAGTATGCTAGTTTTCATAGCGAGTATCACCATTTTTATAGCGAGTATCAATGTTGTTTTCAGCGAGTAAGGATCAAAAAAATAGAGTATCATTTTTAGTTAGCAAGTATCATTTTTAGAGTTTGCAAGTTTGATCAAATTCAGTGTTGGGTCTTTTGTTTCTTTACATTTTCCCATCTTATTTCTTTCATAAGCCGAGCTAGGCTTTTATTCACTTCATCGTTTCATCGAGTGGAGTTTTGTTTTGTTCATTCCTAAACGAAACTCCGCCGAAATTTCTAAAAATCTTTTAAGTTTTATTTAGTTTACTTTCTTTTTAACTTAGTTTATTTTTCTTATCTCTTAGTTTATTTTCCTCTAGACATTTTTCTTTTTCTTTACTTCCGTTGATTAAATCTAAAACCAAAAACAAACTTTATTTTCTTATTTACTTTTCTTTCTTTTATTTTGTATAATCTTACTTTCTTTCTTTTATGTTTACCTTTCTCATTTATCTTAGTTACTTTAAACACGCTTTTACTTTCATTAAGTTTTAAACAAAGTTTCGTAGCGTAATTAAAAACAAAATATAATCTTTCAAACCCATTCACATCACATAACTCACGACTTACTTGACTGGATCAGTTCAACCCTCGTTGGGACAACGATCCGTGGTTTACAAGCTTTCTTGCTAGATTGCGACGATCAATCATATTCTCCAAATTCATGGGGAATATCTTTTTGAGAATTATTCTAATAAGGTCTACTTGAGGGCAAGTAGAGTTCAAGTGGGGGGATATTTGATGACGTCAAATTTACCCATGATTTAAGTGTTAATTTCCCCCTAAAATGCTCATCTTTTCTATTTGTATGAAGAATATATACTCTTATTTCTTCCTATTTTGGTTTCAGGGTAAAGATGAGTAAAAGAACGAACATACGCGGAAATGGAAGGACTTAGAAGCAAATATGTGGAAATTATGGATTCTGCACTCACTACGGCGTAGAGGTTCATCTACCTACGCCGTAGCAAGACTTTACGAAGATTACGGCGTAAAGGGTCATCTACTTACGCCGTAAGAAGGAATTTATGAAGACTACGGCGTAGCCTGTCATACGGCTACGGCGTAATGATCCACTAAAGGGCTCTACGGAGTAAACAACTCTCCAGCTACGACGTAAGCCCCAATTTGAGGTCGAGAGGAACTAACAAGGCCAAGGAAGAAGTTACGGCGTAGCAACCCTAGCAACTACGCCGTAGGAAGCCTCTTATCAAGACATTACGCCCGTAGCACTTGATCAAGCTACGGCGTAACACTAATTTACAAAGCTTACGGCGTAGCAATCCAATCAGCTATGTCGTTGATGCGCGTGATGTGTCGTTACAGTTTAGCAGTATTAATGCCTACTCAAGCTTTAAATTTATATTTAGCCGACTTATCAATAACACACACACTTAACGAGCAGTGTACCCGATTAGTTTGTATATAATGGTAAGTAGAGTGTCGATCACTAAGAGTGGAACGTATTATCAAGTTATCTTAATCAGTTTTTTAATATCCTAAGTTAGTTTTACAGCCTAATCTAACGAAAGGGGGGTTCAGCCTGAGAGACTGGCACAGATTGGTTATATTAAACAGTAAATTAAACTAATGAGCACGAATCAGCGAATAGCATACACGTCCTGTTGATCCCAGTTGAGCAATTGATCTAGTATTACTATCTTAGATAAACCAAGACAATAATGTATAGAAGCTGACTTGTAACAAACTTAATCAATACGCGGAATTTATTGATTAACTTAAGAGGAACACAAACACAATAATATCACCACTTAAACACTTCAATATATTGAATACGAGCACCCTGAATAGTGCTAGGGTTTTGCAACCTTGAAGTGAATACAATGCTAGAATAATACGTACTCTAGTCTAACCCTAGGATCTCCTTTTATACACCAAGGAACCCTATGGGTTTTGAAGTAACTCTACTTCTGGTTGCAGACTGCTGCTAGTTAGTCAAGGTCTACTGCTAGGTGTAAAATCTCTACTGCCAGACAAGAACTACTGCTTGAGACTCTACTGCTGGAAAGACTACCTGATCTGCTGCTTATCGTGAATTAAGTTTATGTACGAATATTATGTATTATAGTATAGATATTATGTAATATTCTATAATGTTAGATCAGATTCATAGTCTTGGTACGCGAGTGTTTGTAAGCT
>LBNU01007864.1:24262-35149 GCA_014162995.1 Artemisia annua
GCCGCCACATAAGTGGAGTAGTCTAAGCCTGGATATCTAAGCTCCCTTTAGGAGGTGAAAAATAGTGGATATTTTTGTATCATGGTTACCTTTTATTTTGACAATATTCCTTAATATTAAACTCTGCTGATTAAATACTTCCTTTAGATCTTCTAGTGCAGCTTCAGTAGTGCCTTAGGGCAGCGTAGCGGACCCCGCGAAAATAGATGTGGGGGCGGATTTTTTTTTTTTTTTTTTTTTTTACAATAGCACAAAATGCCGGAAAAAAAGTATGATCAAATGTATAATCAGTATTATTACTTGGAATGAATGATTATAAGTTGAGGAGTGTTGAATGTTGGATTTTAGTATGATAGGTGGGGGCAATTTAAATTTTTTGTGTGGGGGGCACTTGTCGAAAAAAAGTCAAACTAAAAAAAAAAAAAAAAAAAAAAAAAAAAGAAAATTCAAAAAAAAAAAAAAAAAAAAAAAGCCCCCCACATCTTATTTTCCTGGGTCCGCTACTGCCCCTAAGCATACTGAACTGCACTAGAAGTCTAGAAGGAAGTATTTAAAATCAGCAGAGTTTATATTAAGGAATATTGTCAAAATAAAGGTAACACATGATACCAAAAATATCCACTATTTTTCACCTCTAAAGGTGACTTAGATATTAGACTACTCACTATGGTGGCACCCACCACCTCCACATCATCATTAAACACACCACCAACCCCACCACCTTTTACTCTCTATGGTCACCACCTAACCCACCACCAAACCAGAAATATAAAAATACCCAACTTTATAAAAACATATCCCACACACAATCACAAACCAAATAAATAATAATAAAAACACCCATGGGGCCCATAATTTTGGACCGTCTGTGTTTTTATATTGGTTTTTGTTCTGTAGTGTTCACCACCAAATACGTGCCAAAAACCCCACCACTGTGTTTTTATATTGGGGTGTTCCGTGCGCCAAGGGTGAGGTGGTGGTGCTGCACCACCCACCATAAAAACTAGTCTTATAGCAAGAAAATAATTTGGGTCAAAACTTAACAATTTTGAAAAGAATAAAAAAACATGTCCTTTTTATTTGCCAAAAATATAACTTTCACTCCTTTAACTGTCAAAAATCAAACATCCACTGTTTGTAAAATAATGAGCTTATGTTATGTTTTGATGAGCTAGAAATGGAAAATTGGGTATTAATAAATACCTGCAAAAACATTGATAAGTGCTCCAAGAAAGAGCAAGAAACACCCTTCAGGGTAGTTTGTGGCTGCCATATGTTCCATGAGGAAAAATTGAGATACTGAGTAGCTGTAATGAATAAAACACAACAAATGACCAGAATAGTAATCAGTTTGCAATCAATAGAACTTCAGAGCACTACCAATAGGCTAGTAACAAAATGGGATGGCATATAAGCCAATAGCAGTATGCTTTAAATAGTTCAGTCTTTCTGTTACAATCCGTGTTCTGGCCTTAAAGTTAGTAAAAGAAAACCGGTTTTTATGGTAGCATCAAAATTATCGAAAAGCATGACTCACGCAATGGAGCTTATGCTCGAAATCTCTTTATTACAATTTTCCTTCCATTACGGCTAAAAGTCTCTACAAATGGAAAAATGACATTTTTAGCAGTTCGCAAAAATCTAACAGCTTGAATATTACTATTCAAATCAAAATTGAGCATAGTAAAATCTATATGACAAATAACTCATTTAATAACTTTTTGTTTGGGCATATAAACAGACTTCAAAGTGTAACGAATTGTGAATTTGAGCGAATAAATGAACTGGCAAAAATTATATATGAATGTTCACACTTCACACTAATTAAAAAAATGTCACTAAATAGAAGTCTATATCTCAATCTTCCGATTCCTATCTATTACTCATGCTTTATGCTTATTTTTTTGGTAACCGTGGTGTCAATCCACGGCATGCACCCACACAGAGAACCACTTAAAGCCAACCCAATGCCACATGGAGTCGAACAGCTTAGAGCTCACCCCTTTGGGGACGCTGTCGTGGCCACTTCAGGTCTGTTTGCACCAAGTGTGGTTCAAACTTGAGACCTCTCACATTTTAGTGATGATAGTCACAAGCTCTTGCCACTCGATACTTCTTTTGTCCTCTTTTGGTATTTACACTTTCATTTGGTGTTTTAATTAAGATGCTAAGTTACTAAAGAACATATGAAAACGAAGATGTGGCATATTATTTATTGCCATGTGAGAAAAAAAAGGACACATCAGCATATATGATTAACTAAAAAAACCACATCATAAACTTTGTCGGCCAAACCGACCAATTGGAGACTAAATTACCACAGCAAATGAATGGATAACCCCCAAGAAAGTATAATTACTAAACCGCAACAAAGAGATTCTCAGACCATTGTTATTTAAAGGTTAATGTCATAAAAAACAGTGTACTTGAGCAAATAGACCATTGTAATAATTGAACTTTTTTTTGGACCGTTTTAGTTATTATACATACTTTTGGTGGAATACAATGGTTATTATTTTCCCAATTTTTTAACCATGAATCGACATAACCTGTCAAAGTGCATAACATGGAATAACTTATACTCAAATACTATGTTTAGGGTTGATCGCAATGGAACATGGACCGAAACGAGCCAATAAACCGGATCGAACCAAAGAGATAAACCGGGTCGAATGGATAAACCGGATCGAACCGGCACAACCAAAGTCGTAGACCTTCAAGTTCGGTCCTCAGTCCGATCCGGTTCGGTTAGGAAGTACGCACAACCGGCCAATGTGATTTGTTGGACCCGGACGGACGAACCAGAGCGAACACATTTTGGTCCAGTGTTTTGGCGAACTCGGTTTTCGGTCCGGTAAGGTTTTTGGACCGTGATCAGGCTTACTAAGTTTTTCTAGACCATTAAGGAAAAGGGGAAAATATTATCTTCTCGTAGTTCCTTCTTTTTACCCCATTTCCTCAACAAATTAGCAACAAACATATAACACGTCATATATTCGAGTGTAACTTATGCCACACTAGACAAGCTAACCGGTCAAGCCAATGGTAACAAATCGGGAAAATAATAACCGTTTTAGTCCACCAAAAGTACATATAATGACTAAAACGGTTCAAAAAAAAAGTTTAGTTACTAAAACAGTTCACTGTCAAAAGTAAATTTCTAATATATGACATTATTTTTTGGTAAAAAGGTTTTTACACCAGGTAAAGAGATTACTTCAAAAAAATGTTTAATATAGGACATTAGCCTACTATTCGCTAAATACTAAAGAATCTCGTTAAAGAATTATCATAAAAGCATGCCTGACGCACGCGATTGATTTTGTACTTGGGATTCCCTTTTTAAAGTACCTTCCATTTAGGCCAAAACTCTCCACAAATAGAAATTTTGACAAGTTCCTTTGCATTTCACACAAATTCAGTTGGTTGAAAATTATCCAAAAGAAACTTAAAACATAAGTATTTAATTTGCGTTATCAAATTACAATGTATTTTTGTAAAGTAACTTCACCTAACCAACTAAGTACTACATAGTCTGCATGCGAAACACCACATAATGTAAACTTACCCATTTGCATATGAAACCGAATTTGATAAACACCAAAAGATTGGAAACAAGAACGAAAAAGCAAACAACAAAGGAACATGATAAAAGTTTATAATATGAAAAAGTAAACATAAGTTCAACGGTATTCAAATTAAAAGAAAAATGACAAACAAAAAATAAGAATAAATTATGGGCATATAAACAACTTACAACAAATGCACCTACGGATTGAAGCAGATGTGACTGGAAATCAAAAGAAACAAAGATTATCAGCAAGAATGAGTTATCNAAACTCTCCACAAATAGAAATTTTGACAAGTTCCTTTGCATTTCACACAAATTCAGTTGGTTGAAAATTATCCAAAAGAAACTTAAAACATAAGTATTTAATTTGCGTTATCAAATTACAATGTATTTTTGTAAAGTAACTTCACCTAACCAACTAAGTACTACATAGTCTGCATGGGAAACACCACATAATGTAAACTTACCCATTTGCATATGAAACCGAATTTGATAAACACCAAAAGATTGGAAACAAGAACGAAAAAGCAAACAACAAAGGAACATGATAAAAGTTTATAATATGAAAAAGTAAACATAAGTTCAACGGCATTCAAATTAAAAGAAAAATGACAAACAAAAAATAAGAATAAATTATGGGCATATAAACAACTTACAACAAATGCACCTACGGATTGAAGCAGATGAGATGAGACTGGAAATCAAAAGAAACAAAGATTATCAGCAAGAATGAGTTATCATATCAAGAGTTAACACAAGGAGGTAATTTATAGCAACTGATTAAAATTCAAAAGAAAATAGTAAGCGTAAAGAGGGGAACATTACAGATGATCGTTATAGAAGAAAATAGCCAGGTTGAAGCAAACATGACCCTGCAAATGCGGTATTTATAAAGAATCAATAAATGATTCCATTAATGTTTTTTAGAAGTAGTTGCGAAAAAACAAATACACATAATATTACATTAACTCGAATGAATTTATATCCCTAACTGATCCCTATGGCGATTTCCTAAACCAAAAACGATCGCAAAAACGATCGCAATAAAACGATCGCAAAATCCCTAAACCAAATACGATCGAAAAAAAATTACAAATCGTTCTTCAATTTTTGATTTTTTGTGATTCGTTTGTTTGGGTTAATCACAATCGTTAGTTTGGTTTCGATCTATTGTGTTTCAGTATATCATTGTTATTGGATCGAATTTGTTGCTATGGGTTGAGTTTGTTCGATTACTGCTTATAAACCCTAAGCGATTAGGGTTTTATCTTTTACGTATTGTTTGCATATGTTCTTCTTTGTTTGAGGTATTCTGTTNAGAAAAAAAAAAAGTAACTTCTTTTATAAACAAACGAGGCATTTATATAGTTACCGTACCCGACAAGACGTGGGGAGCATCTCTTAGCAAGCTTGTAAAAATCGCTAGACGTTAGCCGGCCAGATACCACCTAAAGATTAATCGGTTAGGTGTCGATTAATTGGAAAATAATTGGATTTTTATATATAAAATTAAAAGTCTTTGAAATTATATATCACATTAAAGAAATGCTTCAAGATAATTTAAACGATTTAATTAATTTTCAGAAATCAATTTCCAAATTCAATTTTAGTGTCATTAACGTTCAGTTAAAATAAGAAAAACGAACCTAAACTTCACATTTTGTGTTAAATCACCGCTTGATGTGCGATTGTAGGGTTGTGTCGACTAACTTTTTAAAAAAACGGGAGGTATATTAAAATAAAAACCACAATTTTAATTATCGGAAAAAGTGATTTTTGTCCGATTTTACCAACTTGTATCCGATTTGGCTGTTTTTATCCACTTAATCAGTACGTTAACCGATTTTTGACCAATTTGATTAATAAGACCAATTAGTCTAAATCCGGACAGTTAATCCCCACCTAACGCCTAGGCGCCGATTAATCGGCCGCCTAAGCCGATGTTTACCACACTATCTCTTGTTACTTCTTAATATTGTTTTAACTTTTTATCCTTTTCTTTTTTACTCTTTTGCTTTAGTGTCTTTTTATTTTTATTTTTATTTTCTNTTTTAAAAAAACGGGAGGTATATTAAAATAAAAACCACAATTTTAATTATTGGAAAAAGTGATTTTTGTCCGATTTTACCAACTTGTATCCGATTTGGCTGTTTTTATCCAATTAATCAGTACGTTAACCGATTTTTGACCAATTTGATTAATAAGACCGATTAGTCTAAATCCGGACAGCTAATCCCCACCTAACGCCTAGGCGCCGATTAATCGGCCGCCTAAGCCGATGTTTACCACACTATCTTTTGTTACTTCTTAATATTGTTTTAACTTTTTATCCTTTTCTTTTTTACTCTTTTGCTTTAGTGTCTTTTTATTTTTATTTTCTTTGTTCTATTTGTCATTTTGTATGATATATTTGACTAATCTTTTGGTATTAANCTAAATAAAAAATGTTAAAAGATGATAATATGATAATGACGGAAATGCTCAAACACAAGATTCTTTTAAAAATAATAATAGTTATTACTAACGCTATGTTTTAAAACAAAGAATGAAAATTATAGGGTTATTTGGCAATTAGGTCAGGTGGAGAAGAATGTGAATTTAATGATCTTCAACATGAAATTTCAAGTATTATTCTTTCTTCGAATATAGATTCTTGGTGTCGATCACTTGATCCATTAGGTGAGTTTTCCGTTTATGCTTTACGAGCAATTATTGATTCCAAATTGTTAAAGAAATAGGTACCAAACCTCGTTGGAATAATCATGTTCCTAGTAAAATCAATATTTTAGCATGGAGGATTCAAAATTATAGGATGCCAACGAGAGCCAATATTGACAAAAGAGAAATCGACATTCACTCTGTTTTGTGAAGGAAAAATTGAAGATGAAGATCACCCTTTTCCACTTTGTACATTTTCTCGGAATATTTGGGTTTGGTTCGTAAATGATGAGGTTTGGATGTGATCCCTCTAGATAGCACCTTGAATGTTCTTGGACGATGATGCTGATTTGAATTTGGGTGGGATAACAAATTCTTTTTCGATGTTGTGGTTCTATGTGCTATATGGTGGATATGCAGGGCTCGGAATTACTTGTTTATCAGGAGGTTAAGGTTAATATGATGTGTAGAAAACTAGAATGGGGGGTTGAATAGTTTACAAATTAAAACTTTGTTTTAAAACTATTAGATCGAATTATGTCAATCTATTTTGGACGAGTGGATCTTGATACTTAGATGTGAATAAACTATGCTACGAGATAGAGAAAGAGAGACACAACCACAACACAAATATTTATAGTGGTTCGGCTACAAGGTCACCTTTCTTGCCCTACTCCACTCCCCGAGTGCCCAACTCGAGAGTTCTTAATCAATACACTACAAGCTCCTTTATCCGGTGGAGGAGCCTCACAACGTCGCTTACACTTTTTCCGTACAAAGCTAAGTATCGGGTTCTTCGACAAGATAGAACCAAACCTACGTCGCCTACAATTTATCCGGTACAAGGCTAGATATCGGGTTCCTTTACAATAGAGGAACCAATCCCAACACCACTAGCTAACACACCACACCTATGGCATAGTTGAGAGGAACCAACAACAAGATACAGATCTGTGATTTTGTGATGATCATGAACACTAACATTATTCTTAGCTAATTTTAATATTTTGACTTGTATAGTTATAGAGCATATTTTGAAATTGTAGCACAGGGCCTTAAATTTCACGAAATGATCCTCATTGAGCGTAACAATTTACAAGAGCCATGAGTTACCAATAATAGCACAAACTACTTTTGTATGTAACAACCCAAATTTGAATTAAATTTGATCGTAAAGCACTAAATATCTAATATATCAAGATGATGTCACATTCGGATGATTTTTAAACAACACGAGATCAGATGATTTATCTATACTACATGTAAAAGAAAAATGGTGAAACGTTGAAACGTCAAATGTTAGAGAAATGTATAGTGTAATTAATACTCTTATTAAAACACCTCATTACTTAAAACTACAATAATTTATTCACATTGTACGAGTAATTAAAAACATATATACCAAATTAAAAACAACCAATTAAAACAACCCTTACTAAAAAGTACAATAAAAATATCACAATGTACAATTTAAAAAAGCTACAACATAATTCAAAATAAAAAATAATTAAACACACTAATTAATGTTATTTTTAAAACACCCTAAAATAAAAAGTACATGTTATTATACACATTACACAAATTAATAAAACATACAAAGCTTTATACAAGCTAACAAGTTGATGGTACAATAGTTTTGAAAATCGGACCGGACCAACGGATTCAACCAGGAACCGGTGTCGTCACCGGTTCAGGTAACAAATAATAGCCATCCAAAAACGAACCAGATAGGACCTGTTGAAATAGATACGAACTGGTGAATCAGGTCTCATCGAGATCTATTTCTCCGGTTAATCGTCATAAGGTACCCGCCGACGCAACGCGCAGATACCCTGCTATACTGTATATAAAGAAAAAAACAAAAAGTAAAAAGTGAAAAGTTGAAGCTAAAAAATGAAATGTTGAAAAATATATTTCAAAAGAAAACTATCAAATACGCATAGAAAACTGGGTTGGTCCTGGGGCGCTTCATACTTGGCAGGTTGACCCGGTTTAATTTGACCCGTTTTCCACCCAACCCGTCGGGTTGACTAGGTTTAAATCGACCCGTTTTTTGACTGGAACGGTTCAACCGGATGAACCACCCGAGTGGAACCGGGTTTCAAAACATTATGTTTAATCCTCAAATCTTCAAACGTTTATTATTTTTCGTTTATAACCCATGAACTTTTTTTTATCACTATACGATTTGTAGCTATAAAATTCCGTTGCTATGCACGGGTACTCGTCTAGTATATCCTAAAATATGCTCTTGTCGGTATGACAAATGATGATCTGTTAGGCGTGCTAGCACAAGGATTTGGTATAAAAACTCATGGTCAACGCTTTCAATGTATGTATAGATCAATAATAACACATGAGCTCCTCTTCAAAAAATAATTAAGACACGAGTTCGATTTAATTTTAATATATATAGACAGTCACACTATTTCTCAAACTTTACAACATTATGGGGACTATTCTTTTGTATCCGGCACCAAGCATGGGTCATCTCATTTTGACGGTCGATCTCGGAAAGTTCATCATATCCTTAAACACCATCCTTTAAAACTGGCTCGATCGTTTCCTATGTCCACAATATCAACGAAACCATCCCAGCGATAAAGTTCCACCATCTTCCGCGTATCCCTCTTTTCATCGAAAGTTATCCTTGAGGGCTTCAGGGGTCAGTAGACATCATCTTTGATCTTATCAGTCGTTGCATCAACAATGTAATGGACGCTTGATGACGTATGGTAAGGATTCGGGCCACGCACCCATCCAATACGCAAGCCCATCACAAATGGGCCATTACAACGATATTTGCAGCCCACGAGGCCCGCGAATACATAATTATACTTAAAGCCCACCACGAGTGGACTATTTAGTTAACGCCTAGGCCCATGCAGGCCCAAGCCCGGATATGGGCACTTATCCGGTATGCGATATCTTCTATTATTATTGATAGATATCGGATACCGAAGATTGGGGAACACGAAACCAACTAGGGTTTCGTGTGTATAAATAGAGGTCTCCTCAGCCCTCTAAAGGTACGATACTAAACCCTAAGCTACGAGCCTTAACCCAAAACACGATTACTTACTCTCACGCCGGAGGATAATCGGGGGAGACAATCCCTCGATAAGCCTAACGGTGTTTGTTGTTTTCTTAGTGCGCAGGTCTCAAGCAACTTTACCCGAATTGGTACTCAAGTCAAGCCACGCCCAACTTTTGTATCAACAAGTGGCGCCATCCGTGGGACCATACACAAAGAGCTTTCCAAAAAGACTAGAAACAGCAAAAAACTAGCAACATGAGTCAGTTACGAACTCAGCCTGACCAACTAACAGGAAGGTCGCAGAACGACCAGAACCCCAGGCAAACTACTGGAACAACCAGCGCACCTAGGGAAAGGGACCCAGAGACAATCACCCCAATCACAAGGGTACCCAACCGGATCCCCACCATAACCGTTGCCGCGAGGGAAACACCACGCGACACGTTCACCACTCCTGGACAGACAATGCCGGAGGTGAATCCATCGGAGCCACCACTAGCACCTCCGCGACATCAGGAACCCAACCTGGGGACGAACGTATCCGCGCTGGAGGGAGTCGTACCCGAGCTACCTCCAAGCGAGTTCGTGGCTAAAAATTTTGAATCCCTAACCTCCCTCCTGCGAGAGGAGGCAAAGAGAAGGTCGAACCAAAGCATTCAAGCTCGACTCAGTTTTGACTCAGAACTTGAGACATCCCCGCCACCTTCTCGCAGAGAACGACGAGGGAGAAACACCCGTCGAACACCGGTATTCGACAGAATCGGAGAAAGGAGGGAAGACAGTGAACCTGAGGATAGACAATATCGCTCGGGAAGCGAAACCAGTGGGCGCCGCCGTAGCGTTCATGACAGAATCGGTGGTCGCAGAATCCAAGAAAGACTGAGGGGACATCGATATTCTCCAAATGAGAGCCCCTCAAGTTCGAATTCAAGCGGTAGTCGGCACAGCCGCAGGAAAAGAATGACCCCACCTTTTAGCGACTCTGAGGACAGTCGCCGCGATAACCGCAAAAGAAGAAGCCCATCTTCAAGCAACTCCTCGGACAACGAGGAAAGAGAAACAGGCCATTGGAAATCAAGGAGAAGACATCGCAGTCGCGGGGACGAAGAGATCTCCCGCCCCTGGCGCCGCCAAAGGATTGATGCGTTCACCAGACGCATCAGCGACTTCTCCGAGAACAAAAGAAGGCGTTTGCCCACTAATGTGAAGACATATGACGGAACTGGTGATCCTGATGATCACCTAAAGGTTTTCGAATCCGCCTGGCCACAACCGCTATCGAAAACTGGCCACAACCTGTGTGGTGCCATATGTTCAACTCAACATTAGTAGGGAACGCGCGCACCTGGTTTAGTAAGCTTCCACGGAGAAGCATTGATGGCTATGAAACAATGCGGAAAGCATTCCGCTTAAACTTCACCCAGAGGAAAAAGTGCGCCAAAAACCCTGTCAATCTCGCCAGGATAAGACAACGCCAGGGTGAGTCCACGAGTGCTTTCGTGGAGCGTTTCAAGGACGAGTGCATACAGTTTAAAGCGTGCCCAGAGATATTAAAGATCTCGGCTTTCATGAACGGGGTCAACAACCCCGAACTCATTAAGAAACTCCACGATGGGGTACC
>LBNU01007865.1:0-12489 GCA_014162995.1 Artemisia annua
GAGCATCTAGACCAGTCAGTGTTGTCGGTTATCAATGTTTATAAACTAACCAACTTTTAATTTGTTACGGTTACATTTTCCATATACTCCGTAATATTTAGCATTGTTATATTAAAGTTATCGAATTTTCGGAATAGCTATTTGGGTTACCAAATGACGCACCATCATTTAGTTTTGCCAGCCAATAAATTTAAACTACATATCGAAACAAAGTGTTAACCACCAACTAAGGGCGTGTTTGAGATTGCTTACTTTTAAATTGCTTATTTGCAATAAGAAGTTTTCAATAGTGTCTGGATTGCTAATTTGTCTTAAAACACTGTCATAAGCAAATAAACACACAAGGAAGCGATCTTGAAAACGCTCTAACATAGGAAAAGGTGAAATTTGATCAACTTAAACTAGGTAACAATGATAGTTTGTTAATACCTTTTTGTGGAAAATTTTAAGTTAGATTTTTTTGTGATTTTCGAAAGTTGGTTTGAAGGGTCAATTACCTCATATCAAAGTTGGTTATATTTATGCAATTTGCTGGACACAAAATAGGTCCTTATGATGATAAACGTACTCGTATGTTTGAATTAAAGTGTTATTACGAGTTTAGTTTTTATTCATGTAAAATTTGACTTGCACGTTTTACCATTCGATCTTTCTCCCTTTTCATAATCAATTATTCTTAACCAAGGTTACACCTTGTTACCATCTGCTGACCTTCTTATCATCTTTTTACCATCTAACACCACATGTTTTCTTCTACCATTAAATGTAACAATTTGCATACTTTGGTAAAGGTATGGTAGGTATTTTGCATTCAACGTTAAACCCTTTAAATTGTGTAACAAAACAGTTTAAATGTGGACAAAGTGGTTTAACATTCATCGTTTTGGTGCAGTTTCAGAAGTCTTTGCTGCTGCGGCTTGTTTAACCGGAATTATTAGAGACAGACAAGCGATTTGCTGCTTATTTAACTGGAATTATTAGAGACGGACAGGTGGTATGAGTGTTTTCTGTTATCCACTCCTCAGACATAAACAAAATCTTAGCATATGACAGATATCGTTTCTTTTATGTACACCCACAATGTCTAAAACGTGACTTATAGTCTTGAAGAATATCTTGATGGTCTTCTTATTCTTATTTTGATTGTTTGAATTCTCTTGGTTCTCAGTTTTAGTTCTCGTTTCAACAAACCTGAACATTACGGACTACTCCTACCCTCCAATTCGCTTAATAAGTATAATCTGCAGATTTATTTATACATTAACAATTACTAGCTGCAGCGCCGGGTACCCTGAAATAACATTTTTCGATGAATAATGTATTTTAGTATATTATGTTCTTTTTGACAATAAATTTACGGATATCAAGAATTTCGTATAGCCCGTGCCCGTTCGGGCTCGAACCCGTTGGCCCGTGCCTGTTCGGGCTCGAGCCCGTTTCCGCGCCCATTCGGGCTCAAGCCCATTTGGCCCGTTGCCCGTTCGGGCTTGAATATCTGTATAATGTGCTTTATTATTTGTAGTAGTGAAATTTAATGCAGGAATTGTGTTTAATTTGGTTGTACAATATGCTTGATAATTTGTATTTCTTATGTAAGGGGTGTTTTAATAACTATATTAATTTGTATTTATTGACCAGTTAAATAATTGACTACATTAAATAGCATTAATGTGGTGTTTTGTTATACACTATGTTTCTTGTCTTGTACGTCTGAAAATTATGTGCATTAAAGTGTTGTACACTATGTTTCTTTTCTTGTAAATAGTAGTCATTATAGTCATTAATAATATTGATCACTTTAATAGCATTAATGTTGTAAGTCTGAAAATTACACCATGCTTAGTTTGTTGTACACTATGCTTATTTTGTTGTAAATCTGAAAATTGGTTGCAACTATTGTACATTGTGCTTAAATGATTGTAATTTTTGGTGAAAGGGTGTTTTTAATAGCATTAATGTTGTTTGATAGAATTTTGGTCTTAAAATGACACCACGCTTTATTTTGTTGTACAATATGCTTACTTTGTTGTAATTCNCTTGTCTTGTACGTCTGAAAATTATGTGCATTAAAGTGTTGTACACTATGTTTCTTTTCTTGTAAATAGTAGTCATTATAGTCATTAATAATATTGATCACTTTAATAGCATTAATGTTGTAAGTCTGAAAATTACACCATGCTTAGTTTGTTGTACACTATGCTTATTTTGTTGTAAATCTGAAAATTGGTTGCAACTATTGTACATTGTGCTTAAATGATTGTAATTTTTGGTGAAAGGGTGTTTTTAATAGCATTAATGTTGTTTGATAGAATTTTGGTCTTAAAATGACACCACGCTTTATTTTGTTGTACAATATGCTTACTTTGTTGTAATTTTGAAAATTGGGTGCATTAAAGTGTTGTAAATCATGCTTAATTTCTTGTAAATCTTAAAATTTTGAAGAGAGAGTCATTCATGCTTTATATGTAGTATAGATAAGTCCTGTGCACACACGGGGTTTACACATAAATCAAATTTATTTTAAAATTTTAGTTTACTATATGGACATATAATAATTTACCCGTGAAAATTGTGATATAAGTACAACTAATAAATATGCATAATTTTGTCATTATCTATTAAAATATCTATTAATATTTAGTACAAAATTTTATTGGATAAAAGATATAACTTTGTTTAACTAAGATAGATGTTGAGGTTGAGGTTGATGTTGTTGTTTAACTTTAACTATTGATATCATGTTGTACAAAATATGCAAGTGTAGTAGCAGTCATTTAAAATTAATATTTATTTTAAAAATATTTAACGTATATTAAACCTAATTTGTATATTTATAAAATTTTGTAAGTTTAATGATTGGAAGTCTTAAGCTAATACTAATACTCATGTAATTGTAAACAAAGTTCATGTTATAAAGTGTAGGGGGTATAAAATGTAAGGGGTTATTTGTTTATTATCTAAAGTTATAAAAAAAACACGGAGATTTATAATTTTACACTTAACTCCATATAATATATTTAAAATTCAACCACTAATGTTTTATTAATTACCTCCTCTTTTTTCAAGTTTTTATTTTCATAAATTTGACACCTATATTTTTATGTGTTTTTTTTCTCAATCAAATTTTCAACCAAATTTATTAAAGTTTGGCCAAAATCAATTCAATTTTTACTTTTTATTGGCCAATCATATTGCTCGATGTCGCCTATGTGTCAAAATCGAACTTTTCTATTGGTCCAATTTTTTTTTTCCACTAAGATTGATTTTGCAAAATCACTCCGAAATGATGTAATTCCTTTATTATATAAAAGATGTCCACCTTGGTCAAATTGGTGTTAGATAGAATATGATGTCTTTTTTATATTTCTTTTCTCTGGAGACAGAGGTCAAGGGTTCGATCATCACCCCTTGCAAGGCCGACGGTCCTTTTCTACCTTTGGTAGAACCGGAAGCAGCCTCTCTACCTTAGGTAGGGGTATGGTTGTCTACGTCTCAACCTCCCCCATACATCGTGGAAGACGGTATTGGGACCCATAACCCGTGGAAGACGGTATTGGGAGTTACTTTACTTTACTTTTATATGCTCGTGTGTAAACACTGAGGTCATTCCCACCACTTCCATAATTCTTAAAAGTATTGTCGTAAATGGCACAAAATTGACCAACTCTAGGACGAATCCTATTTTTCTACTTGGTAATAATCGAGTTGTACGTTCTGTTTGCACCAACTTCTTTTTCAAAGTAAGTAATAACTTTCTTCCAAAATCCCTTAGCCTGCATATTGTTTCCCATCTCGCTATTTTCGGACGTATCACACCAAGCTCGGCGCAACGTGATCTCTCCCTTGCGTGTCCAATTTGACGAATCATTCTTGCTTTCTTTCTCAACAATATTCTTCTTAGCCTTTGTAGCTCGTTTCTTAGGTTTGACCAGTGACATCTCTTCCGAAAGAGTGTTGTCGTCGGCATCATCATCATCATCATCATTTGGAACCGAATCGTGATACGATCCATGAGCCTAACCTTGAGCCATAGTACTCTTGACTCGGATAACCTTTTGCCGGATAACCCGAACCAGTTCCCACATAAAAATCTGGATTGTTGTATAATTGTTCAACAAAATCACAAGCATCAAGGTTCATGCGGTTAACCGGAGAAAATTGTTGATAATTTGAGTAAGAAGAAGTTGATGAATCCATTGTTGGACGATACAACGATTTCGGTGAACCAAAATTAGATTGTTGGGATAAGCTTCGACGGGTTTGGCTTTGTTGTTGTTGCTGTTGGTTGTTTTGATAGGGTGGAACAAATGGACGATTGATAGGACGATTTATAAAAAATGGATTGTGAGTTTGTTGTTATGAAGGTTGTTGTGATGGTAATCTAAAGTAGCGGGTCGAAAATTCACGTTTGGTGAGATACTGGTTAATCGGAAATTCGGATCCGGTGTTAATTGCGGAATGTTTTGTGACAATCGGGATTTTCGGCCTTTTGTTGTGGTGTTTTCTAAGATATTTTGAATTGAGAGAAGTGTAAGATTTGTGGATTTAAGTGTTTTTATGTTGTGTATTTATAAGTGAGTTTCTTTTTTAAGATTTTTTTTTTAACCATTGCACAACGTTTATTTTTATTTTTTTTAATTTTTATTTTATAACTGTGGGTATTTGTGAGAAAAAAAAAAAAAAAAATATAAAAAAAAAAAAAAAAAAAAAAAAAAAGGTGCAAATCAATCGATCGCGAACGCGACCTTCATCCTCCAAAACATCAAGCGATCGACTCAACCACAGAAGAGGGAATCGATCGCGATCGATCGATCCCCCTTACTGCAAGCAGCCTAATGTCGACAATCACTAAAAAAATAAATGCTTTCGTAGCAATGAATTACATGATGTCTTATTTTTCTTAAAGATACTTTTAACGAAATGTATTAAAAGATAATTACGAGTTTTAAATAAGTTGTATATTTTGGAAACATATTATATTATAGGTATATGATTTTATGGTAAAGAAATGTTTTAGAGTTTAATAAAATAATGATTTTTATTAATAGTGTGAAAGGAGAATTATACAAATTGTTGGTTTTTATATTTGAAACGAACACTATGTTTTTCTCAATCAAACGATATTCTGTTTCATTAAAAAAAATTTCTATGAATCGAGATGTAACGAGTTGGTACTAGAGCATTAGTTCGAGAGATATAGATATAGCAAAAAATATTAGTCTTGTATCGATGAAAACAAATTTCAGAATTACTTCTCTCACAATCATCAGCACCGGATCATTTTGGTTTTAATTTTTGGTAAAATAACAATAATAATCAATTTTACTAACATATTTCACTTAAAAGACAATCTACCTACAAAGGTACGAAACTAGCAAGGTTTTGCTAATTTTTCTACAAAAAGCGCAAGGTTAAAACTAGCAAGGTCAACCTTGCTAGTTTTTATAAAACTAGCAAAGTTGAGAACTACCAATGTTAACCTTGCGATTCTTTTAAAAAGATTAGCAAGGTCTTTCAATTTTTTTAAAGAACTAACAAGATGAATATTGCTTGTTTTCCCTTGCTAGTTTTCAAGAAACTAGCAGTCTAGCAAGGTCTTGCGATTTTTTTTTAAGAAAAATTTAGTAAGTTTTGCGATTTTTTTTTTTTTTTTTTTTTTTTTTTTTTTTTTTTTTTTTTTTTTTTTTTTTTTTTTTTTTTTTTTTTTTTTTAAGTTAGCAATATTTTGCTAGAAATCGATAGTTTGATTATTTGGATAAAAATTGAGAATTTGATATGATATGTTTGTAAAATTTGTTATTCCAAGTATTCAAGAATAAGATTAACTGCCTTTTTCATTAATATAACCGTATGCAATTTTATAAAACATACACTCAAAACTTCAATATTGGAAGTTTTGAGTCTTTGGTCAATTACAGCCAACTGAGGGTCTTGTACATTGAATGTTTGCAGCCTAGTCTTAGGCCTTGTTTGTTTTTTCAAAATAAGCTCTAAATGCCTCTTTTCACTTCTTTTCTCTGCGGCGCGCAGAGGAATATGTTTGTTTTTTTCAGACAAAAGAGTTTTTTTCCTCTTCCAAAATTCAGACATCTTTTTCCTCTTACTACCTCTTCATTCAAAAACCCTACATCTCTTTCTCAATATCCGTTTTTTTTTACGTTTTCGTTTATTTTTTTACGTTATCGTAAGTTTTTTTTTACGTTTTTGTCCGTTTTTTTACGTTCTCGTCCGTTTTTTTACGTTTTCGTCCTTTTTTACGTTTTCGCCCTTTCTTTACATTTTCGGCCATATTTTACGTTTTCGTCTATTTTTTTACGCTTTCGCCCTGTTTTTTTACGTTTTCATCTGTTTTTTTACCTTTTCGTCTGTTTTTTTCGTTTTCGTCCGATTTTTTACGTTTCCGACCGTTTTTTTACGTTTTCGTCTGTTTTTTTTTTTTTTCGCCCGTCACGAAGGAGAGATGAATTCCATTCAGGCGGGTAAGGGCTCGGCATGACCCTGTGTTCTCTCCTGGTCGGGTCGGAGGCGAAAACTGGCAAAGTTCATCATTCAGTGGTGGGGTGTTCGTAGAAAAGAAGGCGTCGCCCAACGAGTGTCAGATTTTGATGGAGTCTCGCTTGGATGCTGGGGAGATCCATAGATCTGGATAGAGTCCCCGGAATAGTACGCGCGCTAGCGCGCTACGGCTTACGCAGTTGATCGGATCAGATAGCCCTTCTGTTTTTTTTATGTTTTCGCCCGTTTTTTTACGTTTTTGCCCGTTTTTTACGTTTTCATTTGTGTTTTTACGTTTTCGTCCGTTTTTTACGTTTTCGTTTGTTTTTTTTNGTCGGGTCGGAGGCGAAAACTGGCAAAGTTCATCATTCAGTGGTGGGGTGTTCGTAGAAAAGAAGGCGTCGCCCAACGAGTGTCAGATTTTGATGGAGTCTCGCTTGGATGCTGGGGAGATCCATAGATCTGGATAGAGTCCCCGGAATAGTACGCGCGCTAGCGCGCTACGGCTTACGCAGTTGATCGGATCAGATAGCCCTTCGGGCAACCAACCAACCAAACCCGGCACATCAAATTCCATTCCGATCAACAACTTGGAGGTATGGCTGAGCGGCTTAAGGCATTGGTTTGCTAAATCGACATACAAGAAGATTGTATCATGGGTTCAAATCCCATTTCCTCCGGAACAGAAGTGAAACGGGCGGGCGAAATGACGTGAGAGAAAGAACCTCTTGGTGGAGTCCAGCCCAGATAGAAGTAATGAAATTGCAAAATATGTATATGGTGATTTACAAGAAGTCAAAGAAGTCAAAGAAGAAGGAATGAAGAAAGGTAGAAAACCTAGGCAATTTCCTATCGGTATTGCTTTAGTAGAACTTCTGGAAGAGAGGTTATTAATACAAATTAAGACTGATAATCCTGAGGATGTTAAAAGAGTTCAAAAGCATGGTCAATATTATACTCAAAAACCTATCCACGTAGAATGCCAATTTGATACTTCTAAATTACCTTTAAGGATCACTCTTCCTATGGTATGCCCACCTAAGGATTGGTATTCTGATGAAACACCTCCGAAAACCCTTGCTGATGTAAGGGGTGGTTACTTAGGAGGAGAAACTGCTAATATGGGGGATCGTTATAGTTGTTTAAGTAGTAAAGATTTAAACCATTTCAATGTTCTTCTGAACAAAGATGAATATCATAAGCTATTTTCTGTAATGAACAAATTACAGAGACAAGCTTTTCAGATCAACAAACCTTTTTTAAATTATATAAAAGAGAACTATAAGAAATTTGTAGATATGAATTTGCTACAACCTAGATTTCTTTGCAATGTTAATACTAATGTAATTGCCGATAAATTAAGATCTGCTTTTATGGATGATACGAAAGTTAAGAAAATAGTTAGCTATAGCTTTATGTTAAGTGTATTAACATCAAATATAGAGGCTGCTCGTTATGAAAAATTATTATTAGATATTGCGGATGCCTACCAGGGTTATAGATTTTATATGCCCTCTTTTATTGACTTTCGAGGAAGAATCTACCGCAGTGGAATACTACGCTTCCATGATAGAAAAAAAAAGATGAAAGCTTAAAAAAATGGACAAAAACGTAAAAACCAGACGAAACATAAAAAAACGGTCGAAAACGTACCAAAACGGTAACAAGCGAACGAAAACATAAAAAAACTTATTAAAAAGGAAAAGAAAAAAAAGTACTTCAATAGCACAAAAAATAGTTTTGAAAAAAAAATAAAAACTAAAAAATAAAAAAGGAAAGAAGTACTGTACTTCAATAGCACAAAAAACAAACGGTCTTCTTTTTGCAGATGAAGAGCTTATATGTACCTCTTCTTCTGCAGACATGGTTTGCAGATGAAGAGGTAAAAGTTCTGAAAAAAACAAACGACACCTTAGTGAATTTCTTGCTTAAGTCTCTATAGGCCTTCGTAAAGTAATAGAGAGGCTCATGTAGGGATCTTCTAAGTCTGGGTGAATAACCTCTTCATAAGGTAGGTTTCCAGCTTGTGAAGGGTAATATGGACCAGTGGATAGTGCAACTAGCTAGGAATAGAGTCGTGAAAGATGAGACTTTATGGTCCTAGCTTTGCACTATCAAAAGAGGATGGAAGGTAAAACATATTGTTCTATGCTCTAGAATTGTGAGGTGTGCTGCAATGTCTAGTGCTGTATAAGTGTATAACTCAGATTGCAGGAAATAAAGTCATTTTAATTTGACTATCCAATAATGTTGTAAGGCTCATTTACTTGTAATGATGCCTATAATCCTTTTGTTAATCAGTTTTAAAGGTTAATTTGGGAATGTAGTTACAAGTAGAATGAAGGTTGATTTTAGGTGAAAATTCCCTGAGAGAGTTCAGTAGTGTTCTTGTTAGTCTGCATTGTAATGGAGCGTATTTTGTTGTTATTTGTATCTGTCTTTGCTTTTATAGTTTGCAGAATTTCCATGTTAATTGACTTGTATATTGTAAATGATGGTTTTGTAATATATTCACTGGTTCACCTTTTTTTTTTCTTTTTTTTCTTTTTTTTTTAAATAAAACATACTAATAAAACTAATAAAACATACTAATAAAACACACTCACTAAAGATTTCTATTGATTATGTATGTTAGAATTATGCTTTTGAATATTTTTCTATAAAATCTTTACGTGAGTAACACTTATTTCGATAACCAAAATATAGTGAATCATTATTTTATTAATAAGTAAAGATTCATAATTTATTTTATTAATTTAGTTAATGTATTTTTTTTATCAGTACCTAATGATTCATTTTTTCCCACATTCAAATATTACGAAATGACCAATTGATTCATTTTTTTGTTGCTTTTTTCTTTTTGCTCGTTACCATTCAACCAACATTCTAAAAGTTTAAGATTACTCCATCACTCCTTTTATTATTTAATTATGCATGATTCATATAATGACAAACATTTTTATATTAAAACATTTTATTAATTCTATGATTCATTTTATTGTGTCAGGTTATAAAGACGAAAAAAATTGACTGAAGTAGTTCATCATTTTTTTTGGTATTTAGTGATTAAAAATGTGAAATTAAACCACATGATTCACTTTTCAAAAAAAGAATCTTTTAAATAATATTGATTCATAAAAAGTTTATACGCTTGCTACTTACGAAAAAAACGACCATGCATATATAAAAAAAAAGATGTATCATTCTGTCCTTGGGAGTCATATTCATTATTTTTTTCGAGTTGAACACATGATTCACTTTCAAATAAATATGAATCTTTTGATAAAAACTTAAAAAGTGTATACGCTTGCTAAGTTACGAAAAAAAATGATTATGCATAAAAAAAAATGATATACGATCCTTGTACTCAAGTTTAAAATAGTTTGAATGCCAAATTGTAGGCATTTAATTTTCTCATAAATGTGGCAGGAATTGAATTACATGTTTACCCTTCTGACCTCTTTAAATATGTTTAAAATGAATCATGATTAAAAAATATCAATGGTCATGATCTCTTCTCATTTTTCTCAATCTAAAATCCTTCTCAATGGAACCAAATCCTATATATATATATATATATATATATATATATAATATATAGTACTTATAATCTGTATTTTACGAACTATAAATGAATACTGCAATGCATAATAGCAAAATTTTATAGCGGCATCCGTATTATCCGATTGACATATGACAGTGCATTTCGTGTTATAAAGTTTATTACATACCACCATAAAAATGTCAAATGTAATGAAATATATGAAGTTGACAATTTAAGATCCTTGCGTTGCTCATCACACACCATCATCCGTATGTGATCCATCGATCATGATTTTCCATCCCATCTCTGTAATTTTACTTAAAAAATTAACGACCTGAAAAGAGTAATGGGAATTATACACTTACGTACATTAAAATGGACCACAAAAATGAATTAAAAGCATTAACCTTTTATTTAATATTAAATGGAAATGCTCTTTACATTAAAGTGATGCTTATGTGATTAAAACATTTTCCTAGATAATGGCAAGTTTACTTAATTAGTATTTTTTATGTTTTCAAAATTTTTGAATTTTAAGGAAATGAGATACACCTGTTATAGTATGTAGATAAGAAGATGTTGAAACTCTTTAAAAGCAATTCATATATGATAATGATAAAGATATACCTTTTTCTCGATGATAATAAATATAACGATTATAGCTTTTCCCGCACAGCAACGTCGGTCATCAACGCTACTCGTAGTAGAGCGATATGAATAGCTAACGAAAACTGTTTACAGTTCGATCAGACTGCGAACCTCAAATACTCGATCCATTGTTACTGAGATTATGTTTTGATCGCCCTAATGCCGATCTCCAAAGAAGGATATAAGATTTCGCTAGAATTGATTGATTTTAATCATTTGTGCCGTAGGCGCGACAGGTGTCACTATAGACTGTTAATCCATTTTGGAATCACCGAATGACAACAGAGTTACCTTTCCTGTAGAAACAAGATTCAATTCTCAAGATTACGGTCCAGCTTTTGCAACGTTGGTTAAAAAAACGGACTTATTGGGCTTGATTGGGTTTAAGAAGTCCAATTTAATGGCTGATGTTGCGGCACGTCCTTGTCGGGCTTATATAGTTTATGTATGCGTACTGACAGAACCTTAAATAATAATACCCAGCTTGTAAAATTACGGGCGCTTATCTAAAAACGTCAACGGGTAAATTTAGACATGAATCTCTCGTCAGCTTATTTTTAAGTAAGCCGCCAATTTTACCGGCTTATTGTTGAGAGTCGTGTCGGCTTTTATACCAGCTTCATCATGAGTCATAATAAGACTTAATACGAGCCGACAAGTCTCAAAATAAGATCACAAATTGAAGACTTATAAAAAAATAAGCGCAAAATGGGCTTACGTTTAATAACGGCCGGGAAACAGAAACAGCCCACGAAGATCAAAAGAATCTAAAAAATACTAGAGAGACACTTGACTTCTATAACCAGTTTTCTTCTTCTTAAGTTCCCAAAATCCCATAATTTTTTGGGGAAAAGAAAAAAACGTGCAACAAATTTTAAAAAAAGAAAAAAAATAATGGGTTTTGAAGAAAAATTTTTTTTTGTTTTTTTTTTAAAAAAGCCCCCCCTAAGACCCTTGGGAGGTTTTTTTTTTTTTCACTAACTAAAACAAGCCCCACCCGAGAGGAATGAAAAAAAGGGCAAAATGCCCCGGTCACTGGGAATAAACAGTCATTCAACCCAAAAAAAATTGGCGGGAATTCGGGGACAAAAAAAAAAAATGGGGTTTTTTTAAAAAATCTGGGGTCCCAACCAAAATCCCAAGGCCCCCTTTTCCCCCCTTTTAAAAAACCAAGACAACCCCCCTTCAGATCAACTTTTCCCCAAAAAAATTTACCAAACAAACCCCTCCCAAAAAAAATAAAATTTTCCCAAAAAACAAAAAAAAAAAAAAAAAAAAAAAAAAAAAAGAAAAAAAAAAAAAAAAAAAACCTTTTTTTTTTTTTTTTTTTTTTGGGAAAGAAAAAAACTTAACCAAATAAACAACCACCCTTTTTTTTAAAAGTTTTTTTTTTTACAAAAAAGCAATTGCCCAAAACACATAACAACCAAAAAAAGCCCTATGAAACAAATAAAAACGTTCCCAATTGGCCAAAAAAATATGGGGCTTTTTGGAAGTTTTGTATAGAACATTGAAGAAAGGTTTTAAACGGGTTGGGCAATTTTTTAAATCGGCTTTTTTTGTGGGCAAACGCAAAAAAAAGTTGCTTCGCCCAAAAAACGCAAGGAGGTGGGGGGGGGTGGCAAAATTTAGAACCCGAAGATACCCCTTGTGGGCCCCCTTCTTTAAACGACAAATAAAAATAAATGTAAAAAAAAATGATTAAAAAAACGCAAAAAAAATTTTCCCTTAAATGAAAGCCTTGGGCGCCAAACAAACTTTTTAAAAAAAAAGGGAAAACCATGGGGGGGAAACATCTCTTT